>JACEGR010002938.1:0-115874 GCA_014170235.1 Listronotus bonariensis
TGCGCAAGTTTTTAGAATTTTTCAGTGTCTTAGAAAAGAAAAATATATACCCAACTCTACTTTAAAAACGTTATATAATCTTTACCTTTTTATTGGTGAAGGAAGCGGCTATAGATTTTTAAATAATATAGGAATGTCAAAAAATATTGCTATTATTTCGGCTTGTGGAAATCATTCGGATTGTATCAAATAATATATAATTCGTTAACTTTATTTTTTTTTAACTAAAAAAATAACCACAATCATGAATGTCAAAATGATTTTTCTTTCAACTTTGTAGCCCTCCGCTTTCTTTTCGTCACTCTCAAATTTTCAAATTAGTGGAATATACACTCTTTAGCATGTAATTAACTTACAGTATGTTTATCTTACCCCTTTGGAAATTTTCTGATGGATATATTTTTGTTTTTACGATCGGTCCTGTATACAGGATCATATTTGGTAAAGGTAACACCGGATACAAGATATCCTTCGGTATATTAATCTGCCGCGCTGTAGTTAATCCCGATTTTTTTTATTAGGTTTTTAGTTTGTTTTTACATGTATCATATGTCATGATATTACTTTCTAATGATAATATGCCTAAACAGTAAAAAGCTCTTTAAATTCATTTTTGTTATAGAAACACTTCTTAATTAATTTAATGTATAACTTTATTTTAAATTTAAGTATTTTCTTTTATTGTTTAAACCTATTTCCTAAAATTGTTTATTTGAATTTTCGTTTTTTTCCCAACTATAGCTTCAGTTAACCGAAAATAGGTGTAATTCAGAAAATATTAAACCCGCACGCCCCTGCATACACATAAGTCACCTAAATTCAACACATTAATATGAAATTCCGACAGGTGCTGTATAACTTACTGAATGAAGAAAGCACGTGAACATTATTTGTAAGCAATGTTTTTCACAATGTTTCTGGTTTCAAATTTTGCTTTTTATTCTTATTTAATAAACTAAATTTAAATTAACAATTAAATAAAAATGTTTTGATACTTGTAAAAATACCTATTTTGGACAAGCAGTTAAAATAATTGTGCCGAAATGAAAGAGAGCTAAAGCTCTTAACTGCTTGTTATTTCCTTGCACCAGGTAACATCCGTCGGAACACTGACCGATTTGGCAATGCAGATTTTCACACTAGCCAAAGGTTTTTGTTCGGAGTTAATTCAGATCATGAACCGCAGACCGGTGTCGAAAAATTTTGGTTGCAACCCTAGGTCTGTTCAACAAATACTTGTAAAAATAGGTATTCTTGACAAGCAGTCAAAATTATTATACAGAAATAATAGAAAGCTATAGATCATGACTGCTTGTCATTTCCTTGCACTGCAAGGTAACATCCGTCGGAACACTGTCCGATCGGGCGATGCAGATTTTCACACTAGCAAAAGGTTTTCTTTGGAGTTAATTGAGATCACCAACCGCAGACCGGTTTCGAACTATTTTGGTTCTCATCAGTACGGTGTAGGCGCAATTCTTTATTATGAAAGATACGAAGTTGGGTAAACTAGAGAAGCAGTAGTATTTTTTTCGCTCAAAAGCGGGAATATTTTTCGGAGGCCCCGGCCTATGTTTTCAATATTGACTGATGACGTTTGTCGAAGAAATCAACAACACAAGACCCTTGTACCATAGAAACGTATTATACTAAGATCAAATAGTCATTATAATGTTTATATTTATTAAAATAAAATAATTAAAATTTTGTGCAACCTAAAGCAAAAATTAAAAAATTATTTTATTCGAAAAAAATCTTATAAGTAACCCTTAGGAAAAGCATATTTCTGGACTCTTGGTGGTGGCTGGACTCGGCTGGAAGCGGAAATATATCTCATTTCCTACATGCTACCCAATATACTTGTCTAGTACTTGGTAAAAAGTAATTTTAATATAATAAAATGGTGTCCTTGCAAAATATCTGCCTTTTCTATCAGAATTTAAAAAAAAATATTTAAATGAGATTAACTAACTTTATACAATGACAGATGTAATGAAAACTGGCCAAGTCACATCTAACCCACTTTAAGATCTTACATTTTTAAATAACAGCAATTTTTATAGTTATCCAACAAAACAAAGAAATTGAGTTTCATACTTGTTCATATTGTTATTTTGTTCCTGTTTTATACTTGTTTATATTATTATATTGTTCCTATAAATAGATATTTGGACTTTGTACAGAACTGGGCACTCATTTATATTTTCATTCCTTTTGCGGCGAAGGCCACAGCCAAGCATAATTTTATTATTGGACTAGGCTCACTATTTTTACATTTATGTTTTGTATGGTGCGACACATATTATGTCACTAGACCCATAAATTTATTTAACTAAACTATCCCATATATTTTAAGCAAGGTTTTGCATAAAAATTTTTGAATGTACAATAATATAAAATAAAAATACGAGACCGCAAAGAAGTTAAGGGTTGTTATTTAACATTATTGCTCATAAAACTATTTGCCAAGCCAATCTAGCAAAAAATATTTGGATAGTTTAATCGATTTGAATTTGTAGGTCAAGTGGTATACGGTTAGATTATTTTTGAAAAATTTTACTTATGATAAAGTTTGACATTTTCCTAATTGGTCTATTTTATAATAAGGGAAATAATCATCATTAGGGAATTTAAATAAGGGAGGAGCAGTGTTGCAATTTGGTCAGTTAGCTGATAAAAATGGGTATCTAGATCAAAAGTGTCAAAAATATTTGCCATATTTGCAGAAATATACGATTTTGGGTTTGCATCTCGGCTTAAAGAAAGCCCTTTTGAAAACAAAAACATTAAATTTCAGACAGAATATAAGGCATTATAGTCTAAAAACATAAACAAAATAAAGAGTAGTTATCCGCTAACGTTCAAGTAATTTTATATAAAGTGACAAAACGTAAGTTTTTAAATATTTACATTTAAACTGCAGGCATTACAAATCTGACTTTGCACCATTTGCTTTATACCAGATTTTTTTACGGAATCCAGGATGATACCCACCAAAACACTTAGCACAAAATGTAGACTAATTTTTCTTGGATTTTTTATTGCATTTATTCAATAAATTACATACATTTAAAAAAAAAACGATATTAACTGCTACAATAACAAGAAAAACTTGACCATCAATTGTCACGGACTCTTATACTAGTTCAAAATTATGCCGATGAGGGCTTCTTAACAATTTTGCAAGCTTAATTTGAACAAATAATAAAGGGTAAAATAAGCACAAACGACCCACTTACACGTACTAGCTTATAAAACAATCGCGTACAATTTTACTACCAAACAATAAACTTCAGCTGTCAGTAAAACCTGTTTAATGTCTTTTAAAGCTTTTTATCCATCCCTTATGTACCATTATTTTGTAATTTTAGAAATTTGGTGAATAATAAAAATCCAGGGAATTTAATGTTAACGTTATTATACATGGTGATTCAAAAATTATTACAAACCCTAAGGCTCTGATTTTACATGATTAAATAATGGTACAACTTTATTTTTAAATATATTTTTTAAATTTATTATTGGCTTTTAAGTTACAACTCCTTAAAATCAATTTTTAAAGCTTGTTGGTAAGAATGTGTGGGTAAATCCCTTTTATTTATCCCAGGGCGAAATTAGTCTGTCTCTGGTAAAAAAACAGAAAATATATAAAGGGTGAGTTTTTTAAATGTTTAGTACAGGAATCTCGGAAATTGCAGCAGCTATAAGGGCGATTAAATGAGGAAAGAATTGTAGTTTTTAGTGCTTAATTTAAATTACTTCATGTTTTGCCAAATTGCTAATATTCGAAATAGAAAAAAGTGTAAATAGAAAACTTGTAAATAAGTATCCTTTAATTAGAAAGGTGTAATCCAAAATTTCATGTAATAGTTCGTTTTTGAGCTACGATATAAACTTGCATTTTTTTAAATGGAAAACATAGTTGACTATGACAGTTTTAAAACTATTCTTTTTCAGGATTATAGGATTACTTATATAAGTAATAACCTATATTTAAAATAAATAAATAAAACAAAAAAATATATAAAATTATAAATCTTTCAAAACTGGAACAGAAAAAGTTGATTGGCCCATGAACTATTTTATGATTATGTAAAATTCCGCCTTAAGTGTTGCGATTTTTAAATATATTTTTAAATTTAAAAATAAAACAAGAACTAAATAAAAAAAAATAAGTGATTAAGGTAACTTAATTATTTTAATTAATTAAATTATAATTTTGTTTCATTTAACAAGGAAAGTTTGCCACTACCTTCTTAAAGAAAGAAAAGATTTAGTTTTTTAGGTCTTGTGTCCTCGTTAAAAATAGAAAATTTTCTTCTTACCTGTACACTCTTATGTATGTATATATGTATTTTAAATTAGATGATGCCGTTACAGAAAAAAAGAACCGTTAATTGCTTACACATTTTAAATAATTAAAAATGTTTTATAATTTTCCAGCAGAATTATTCATATTATAAATATAGTGTTCACGGATGGGGTTTACAAGAGGAGAAATATATAAAAATTATATTTAAAAAAGTATTTTTTGCTTGTAAAAAAATGGGATTCACGAAGAGAAAATGTTTATTTTGTATAAAGGGTGCTCAACAACTTGAAAACCGTAATATTTCCTAGAGTAAGCTACCTTAATTTTCTAGAACAGCATTTGAAATAACTTTATTTATTTTACAGGGGTATTAAATGGTAAAAATAATTTTGATGCTATTAAAAATAAATTATTTTAAATTATTATAATAAAATTTACTAAAAAAATGTCATAATTTTCTTTTCAAACACCTGCTTTTACTTAAATTTATATGCAATAAATTTTCGAAATGACATTTTGCTTAAAATTAATAAATTTATTGTAATTTATTCTAGGAGAAAAATCATGTTTTTTAAGTTTTTTTTAACTCTAAATATAAAATCAATATTTTTACTTGGTAAATCATATTTTTATTACTACAAAAAAATTATTTAGAAGAAGTTTTTGCCAAAAAATATTTTTGATGTCCATTTGTTACCTTGTAAACCCCATGTATAAACAGTCTGCATGTTTTTACCATTTTATGTTTAAAGTAGTAAAATATTTCCATCTTTTTTTTTCAGATTGATCCCCCTCCAACCTCTGCACCCCAGATAGCATCGAATAGCGCCGGTCAACCCGGCGCTACCTATGGGGGCAATGGGGTCACCTGATGGTTTCAGGGGGCGTTGGTGGCGACGATGGGAGTTCAGACGACGCCAATACGCCTCTTCATAGTCCAAGGTCACATAACACTAGCAGGGAAGAAGACGATAGTTCGAACGCGAACGAAAGCGATTGCAGAAGCCCGAGTCAAAGGTAAAATGCGGCAAAGACTTGTAAATATAAATACCTACAGGGTGATTAAACTATTGCGTACTTCTTTATTATTTCAGATACGAAGTCGGTTAAATTAATAAGGGAAAAGTATTGTTTCCGCTAATTAACGTGTTGCCAACGGAAAAACAATTAAACATCAAGTTTTCGATTTATTGCAGAAATTTTTTTTTAATGGGCACCCTGTATATTATATTACCATTTAAAAGCTCCATTAAAGAACTTTAAAGAGTTGTCAGGTAATAGGTATATCTAATTTTTAGTTGTTTCGGAAATAAGGCTATCTTTAGGAATTTGAGAGTAAACTGGCATTTTTTAAATAAAAACAATATTAACTTTACCATTAAAGAGATATTTTAAAGAACTTAAAAAATACCACATTTGATATGTCTATCTTTATAGCTTTAAAAATATGTCATCCAAATCTGAAAATTATGTTAAACTTTCATTGTATTTACAGCTCTAGGCTACAGCACTAAGTTTAGTGTCTAAAGCTTTTAAAATATCTATTTAATGGTGATGCAATAAACAGGGTGTTTTTCTTTAAAGTGCTAGTTTACTATCAAATTGCCGAGAATGGCCATAGTTACGAAACTATTAAAAATTGAATATATAACATATTAACTTTCTTTAAAGCCCTAAAATAGATTTTTTTATTGATAATATAATATACAGGGTGCTAATTTGAAAAAAGTATAATTTTTTTAATAAATCAAAAACTCGATGTTCTGGTGAGTTTTTATGTGACCAGCACGTTAATCTGCAAAAAAATACTACAACTTTACTAATTTACCCGACTTTGAATCTCTAATAATAAAGAAGTTGACAATCGTGCCCTCTTAAGTTTGATTACCCTGTATCGTATTTTTTTAAACGTGGTTTATTCTGTTGAAAATATAAATATTCTTTTTAAAATAAAGGATTAAAATTTAGGATGAACTTGGTAAAATGTTCAATAAATGGACAAAGTTGAAACAATATAGGGTGTTACACTATTACACACAGTTTGACTGCAAATAACTTCTAACTAGAACAAATAAAGATATTAGGATGCGGTTTTTGCAAAACACCTTAGATTTTTTAAAAATTTTTAATATAACATCGCTTTTTGTTTGTAACATTCAGTTAACATATAAACAAAATGGACGATTTTCCGATACAAGGCAATTTTGTAATTTTAAATGGAACACTATTTATATGTATATTTTTTAAATTCTAAAATTCATCTTTCCCGTTGAGAAAAGTGTGTAATAATTATAATGTTTATTGAAAATAAATAAACTTTTATTTTTAAAAATTGAGTGCATGCCAATTAAGAGTATTATTTGACAATGAAAATTTGCTATATACAAGATTAAAGAACGTCCAAAAATTACGTGTGGAAACTAGGGGGAAGGGGTTGAGTTAAAATTTTACCTAATCTCACTCTGATTGGCCTGAGGGTACGTTATTTTTCTACTGAAATAGGAAAAAAGTTACAAGATTTGGGCAGGTCTCCCAGGAAAAAATACGTTATCCGGTAACAACCAGAACTAACTTTTTGGGTCAGAAACCTTTTTCTTTGTTCTTTTTTTTCGACGAACACAAAGTCAGTATTAGTTTAGGAAATTGTGCAAAAAATCTCACGTGAGATTGGGATATGGGGAAAGGAATTAAACCAAATCTTAGCAAAGGGGATGGGAAGAAGTCAAAAAATGAAAAAAAGAACGCCTTACGTAATTTTAAGATGCCCCTTACAGAAAGAGGGCATAAAAGCTGTACGGTATTTACAAAATAATAATTGTAGTAAAGCTAGAATACTTTCTCAAAAACTTTTAGCAATTATTGTAAATAAAGAGCTTTGTTCCATGTTTTTTTGTTTTTGTTAACCTTGTAGGTATTACATTTTTATTGTCAAATATTAGTTTTATTTGTCATGCAGTAAATTTTAAAAGATTATTAAATCTATTATTTTCAAAAACAACAAATGACAAATATGCCTTATTTCAAAAAACGGCCATTGTGTTTTTCGTTTGTGTGACTAAATGTCACAAACATGACAAAAAATACGATAAAAAAATCCAAGGCTTTCTGCGAAAACTTCATCTTGATATCTTTAATTATTCTAAAGTTAATCACGGTTAAAATGCGTCAAAATATCGTTGGTGTTGGTATATTAAAAAATGCTTCACAGGACATTAAATATAAATATTTTAACTGCGTATAGCGCAATATTAAAATTAAAAAAAATTATATAAAAAAATTATAAACATTTATCGGTTAATAAAAAACTAATGGTAGCTAATTATTTTCTAAAATATTGGTGTCAGGTGTGGGATCCATAGGATAATTTATTGTCCTATAAATAAATATAGTTATTGAACTTTTATATAATATATTTGAGAGTGGTAATTATTTTTCTATGACTGCTATGAAATGTGTCTAAAAAACGCACGTCAAACAGGATCTGAAAATGACTAATTTACATGATGTTTTATGTCAACCTCGTTAGTGTCAACCAGTCAACAATGTTTTATTTTCTGTTATTTAGTTTTAACATTGGCATGTGAAATCATTTCTCACCGCGCGGCGTATTAAAAATTTTCGTACAGTCCTCTCAAGAGTTAAAAGAATAAAATTAATAAAAATCACATAATAATCCTCATTTTCTGCTGTCAAAGAAATCGTGTGCAACACGCTTGAAACTGTGCCTTCGGTATTTTGAAAGTTGTTTGTTCCAACAAGATAAGTTTTTTATAAAAGAAAAATAAACATGAATAAATTGCTTATTACATAAAAAATATTTTACAGTGTACAGACTGTTTACAAATAAATAAAAGGACAAATACATAAATATAAAAAAATATTCTTGGTAAAATTTTTGCTTGAAAAAAAAGGTGTCATTTACAAAAATTTATACAGGGTTTGGATGAACAGAAGCATGATCAAAATATCATTTTCTTAAATACCATTTTCGGTTGTAACGCAGACATAACTATTGTCTTTATTTTATTTACAGGGGTATCAAAATGCATGAAGCTAATTTTGGTGTTAAAAGAAATAAATTATTTTAGAATTTATAAATAAATAACCTTATAAACTTTTAAAATAATATTAAATATAATTTTTTAATTTTTCATTTTAACACCTTTTCCCCATCCATATTTAACATTTTTTTAGCTGTAAATAAGTGTGATAAAAGCGTTTTTAAATTTTAATAAGATATTTTAGAATTTTGTTTTAATGTTTTTATCGACCTTTCTTTTAAATAAATGTCCTGATATCTGATATTTTGCCTAAAAATTAAAATAAAGGTAGTTAACTCCAAAATAAAAATTGTGTTTTTAATGTTACTGAAGTTCCTGTATAAAATCTACATTTTCTACTCGTGAATAACATTTTTTTAAATTAAAATTGCGTTGTTTGTACTGAAATTTCGGATATTGGATTTATTTAAAAACTTTTAGAAATTATTAAAATTAAAGGGGGTTATCTATTGACCTATTTTCACATTTTTGTAGTTAGGTCCATGTACAAGATAAAACATGTTTTTTAGGTAAAACTTATTTTTATACGTGACATTATTAAAAATTAAAATTTACGGTTCATTTGTACTATTGTAAAGTTTTTCCTTGGACCTGCTGTACGCGAAATAGCTTTGATTATGTAAAAGATACAGAAAGACATTTTTAAAAAGAAATTCTTGTTTAATCACAGTAATTAACAAAGTTGTTAAACCTGTAACACAACAACAAGTTAATATCTTACGTTTCCTTATATTTTGAACAAATTCTGATATACACTATAATCAAAAAGTTACTTTGAACCTTTTGCTATATTTATTAGAGAATTTTAATAATTTTAATTGTGATCGTTAAATACTGAACTAAAAATAAATATTTAAGTTGTAAGCGTAAAAGCAATTTAGCTAAATGTCAACGTATTACTTCTACACCAATTAGGGAAAATCCAAATGGGAACTTAGAGCTTTCGGTTTAGTGCAGTGCATTCTGTTGCCTTGGATTTGCCTTCTAAATCATTTTTAATTTAGGTTGTTCTTATGGTATTAAAAAAATATTGTTTAAACTTTGACATTCGATAACGATTATAGAGGGTGTTTCTTCAATGCGATAAAAGAAAAATTACCTTCCTATTTACATAATTTCAAATAGAAAAAAGAACCTTGTTTTAAGTAAGATTCATTAGTTTATTTGTCAATTATATGGAATTTTATATTTTAGGTGGTTGTAACATTTTTGTTTAGAAATCCTAATAAAAAAATTATAACTAGCAAAAATTAACTTTCTATTTTCTTTATGGTTCAAGAATTACCAATTAAGTTTATTTAATTGTTTTCTTAAAAGTAAGAAAGTTGAAAAAATAAAATTTATTTTTTTAGTTTAAAGAAACTATTAAGACAGCAAGCCTATAAGCTTGGTAAATTATTGCTAAGGAGAGTAACCGAAGACTTAACTTAGTTAAATATTTTTAGTTGGGGAGATAGCTAATTATTTAAAATTAAACAAAAGAGATATAATTTTGGGGATAAATAATAATTAATTATAAATAATATAATACCAACTTATTTTTTGTTTTAGCAATAACATGTCACTATAAGCCCTTATTGTAATTTTAATTGCGTAAAAATAAAATTAGAACTGAAAGAAGACTGTAGTATAACTAAAGCCAAACATAAACATTATGACTTTTTTTTATGATAAGAGAATATCATTTAGCTAAATAATTTTACAGAGCTGTGTAAAAACTTCTCTCAGTTATTTTTAAGACAAAAATACTTTACTATTTTTAATTTGTGTTTATAATTTGCGTTATTTCATTTAAATTAAAATAATTAATTATCTCACTAAATACAAATATTTTACTAACTTTCTTTTTATACTTAGTCACTATTTGTTAGTTAGGAATGTACAGGATGATCATTATTAGGTCGGCACTATTGCTAACTTTTTTATTATTGAAGATACAAAGTTGGTAAATTAGTAAAGTTGTAGTACTTTTTCTCTGGTTAACGTGATGCCAATCGAAAAACAATTAAACATTGGGTTTTTGTTTTATTACCAAAATTTTTTTTAAATTAAATAACCCTGTATATTATATCACCATTCATCAAAAAGGTTTTAAATCTAAAAACTAGTAGATATAGTGTCAGGCGCGCTTGTGGCTGCTTCGGTTGTATCTGCAAGCGTCGATCTCCGGAGTTAAGCAGTGAAATGCGCGCCCATAATTTGGATGGGTGTCCGGCAACAGCGGTGTTTTGGGCAACGGCACACGGTGTTCTGCTCGGGGATGCGGACCGAGCAACAACCATCCAAGTTATGGAATGAATGGTGTGTGAATGAGAAGGAGTAGTGGTCAAGGTACAATAAGCCTTCAGGCTGCAGTGCACCACCTAGGAGGGGGCGGTCGTCGGACCTGGGTGGGATGACCCCGAAAGGGTTAAAAAAAAGAAAAGATATAGTGTTTATTTTATCTAACACTAAACTTAGTGCTTATAGCTTAGAGCTGTAGATATAATGGAAATTTTAATATAATTTTCAAATTTGATTTTTTAAACTCTAAAAACTAGACATTTTAAATGTGGTATTTTGTTAAAGCTCTTTAAAACATCTATTTTTTGGTGATATACAGAATATATTAATAAATAAAAAATGTCGGTTTACTATCGAATTCCCAAGGATGGCCATATTTCCGGAAGTATTAAAAATTGGATATATCACATGTGGACTTTTATTAAACCCCTTTGAACGATCTTTTAAATAGTGATATAATATACGGGATGTTTTATTTAAAAGCGAAAAAGTACTACAACCTAACTAATATAACCGACTTCGTATCTCCAATAATAATGAAGTTAGCAGTAGTGCCAACTTAAGAATGATTACCATGTATAAACCCCTTATGCAATAATTAACAGCTTTAAATTGTATAATAAATATTTTTGATATTAACAAAAAGAAGTTTTTAAAGGTAAACATTGTTTTTACAGTAAATATATAATACCAGAAAAAACATTTTTTTAACATAAATTCAAAAAATAAATAAATTAAAAATATTGTTTTACTAACTGTTTTTGAAAGTTAGTGACCTTCCAAAGAATCACAGTTTTTTACAGTAACCTATGTATAGCTTTAAATGTAACCTTAAAACCTATTTTAGATAAGTTTAATCACCTTTACCAACAGGAAGTAATTTACCAGGCTTACAGTTTCCAGAGAAATAACTTCCCGATATAATTTTAATCGGTGACTTGCAAACTGAAATTAAATCATTTAAAATATGAGCGTGACACCAATTTTGCTAAATGTCAACGTATCACTCCTACGAGCATTTAGGGCAAAGCCAGTTGGAGAGTTACATCCCACGACATAGTTTCATTTACCGGTTATTTGTTCTCCTTCCGGAATTTTTAGTTCTTTTCTATATTAAATTTCGTCGACAATAATTAGTTGTAAAAATACTATTCGATATATACATGGTGATTATTTTTAAGTCCGCACTATTCTTAACTTCTTTATTATTGGAGATACGAAGTCGGTTAAATTAGCAAAGTAGTAGATTTTTTTCGCTGATTAACGTGCTGCCAACAAAAAACAATTAAATATGGGTTTTGATTTATTGCAAAACATATACTTTTTTAATAAAACACTCTATATAATATATCACTATTCGAAATATCTATCCAAGACCACTGAAAAAAGTCCTCATGTGTTATATCCAATTTCTATTAGTTTCGAAAATATGGCCAATCTCGGGAATTTAATAAACTGGCATTTTAAAAATAGAACACCTTGTATATTGCATCACTATTAAATAGATATTTTAAAGGGCTTTAACAAAATCCTTCATTTGATATGTCTATCTCTTATAGCTTTGAAAATATGGCCATTCAAATCTAAAAAATAGAACATATTATAATGTGTATTTTATCTTTAAGACTAAACTTATTGCTTATAGTTTGGAGCTGTACAGATAAAGAAAATTTAACATAATTTTTAGATTTGGTCGGCCATATTTCCAAAACTATAAGAGAAAGACATATCAAATGTGGAATTTTCTTAAAGCTCCCTAAAATATCTATGTAATGGTGATGCAATATACAGGGTGGTCTATTTAAAAATGCTAGATTACTATCAAATTCCCGAGGATGGCCATATTTCCGAAACTACGGGTCAAAATAAATCCTTGATTAGAAAGGACTAATCTACAACATAATAAAATTTGGGGACATTCAACCGAAAGCCATTCGCAATTCTAATTGTGCGACGTTCTTTACGTTTAGATTTAGCAATGGATGCTATAAAATAGTTTGTGTGAATTTACTATTGGCCACCGTTTTTATCTTTAATTAATATTCCTGAACTATTTCTAAATAGCTGTAGTGCCCTTACTACCTAATATAGCGGCATGCACGCGCTAGAGCTCTGCGCCTGTGCCCTACCCTTATAGTTAATGCTCATGGTAGCTAGCGTCACTCTTCTTTTCAAAGTGGGGTTATGTTGTGATTCTTTATATTTCTTCGGGCAGATAGAAATGACAATATTTGCCAGGGTTCTGCGCCCTTGCTCTGAACGAAATCCCGGGGGGCACCAACAAGTGCAAAACATTTTTGTTTGTTCTATTTAAAATGTCTCTCCCAATTTTTTGCCAATAAAATTACCTATTTTGCAATAATACCTCAAAAATTATCTCAACCCACACAACCGTTTTAATATTTATGCAGGGATATGTAAAACAAAACATAGAATGATGGTAATAAATTTACTAGTAGTGATATACAATATTGCTTCTACATCTTCGATAAAGATTCCTTTTGTTTTTCAATTTGTTGCCTATGAACGCTTAAGAAACATAGACCACTTCTATATCACGATTTTGCGACATTTAAGAACGCAACCAGGTTTTTACACGTCTAAGAGCTCGGCTACGATACCAAGCGGAAGCGGCGAGCAGAGTGTGTCAAATCTCTGTACCGGTGGCCGGTACTGGCTACGATATTCTATGGTAAGCGGCGCGGCGCGGCGTTTTAAGACCAGTTAACATACATTAGAATCGCTCCGCTTATATTATTTGTTTGTTTTAAGCGGTAAGCAGCAGGGCTTTTTTGCTCACGTACATTGCCGGTGCCTGATTGAAAAATACAATGAAGCCTTTTTATTGTGTGTAAACTAGTCTCAAAACGGTGTTTATCTCAAAATATCGTAGCCAGTACCAGCCACCAGTACAGAGATTTGACCCTTTTCGCTTGGTATTGTCGCCGAGTACCAAAATGTGTTGAACGAATGTTTTAAGTAGTATTCTTTTAAGACGTGATTAGTAAACAAAGTGATAAAAGTGAAAATGATAACATTCTTTTGAAACTTATATCGCTAACTTCATTCTAAATGTTTATAATTATTTTAAATGGCATCTTGTGTCACGTGACCAAATAATCATGATTACTTGTAAGTGATAGAGCTGACAGAAGTAGAATTGATAATTTTTTAAAAGAATACTACTTCTTGGTTGCCGTTGTTAGTGGCATGGTTAAAAATATTTTTAACGCTTGATTTATAACATGAAAAAAAAACACTAATTTGGCACATCCTTTATTTCTATATCTTTGTCTTTATTGATTGGTCGTTGTTGCCAATAATTAAACCCCAGAATAACAATATACAGAAGCGACAGTAGCGATTCGCGCCAAAAATGAATAGGTGTGATTAAAACTGGTCAAATGTCAACGCATTACCGGGAGAATTTAGAGAATACGAGTCGAGTATTTTTTGTCGCACAAATTTGCCATTCCTTAATTATAAAGACATTACTTAATATTTATTTAAAAGTAAATATACCCTTTAAAACTTTTCAAAACAAATACATACATATATTCTCTACAATAGGATGAGAAAAATTTATAATTCATTATTTATTATATTATAGATGTTTTGACGCCTCTAGAGACTTTAATGGCCGTACTACTTCTTGGAAACATGTTTAAAGAAAAAGGGTGGTAATCAATAGAATTTTGCAAACTTCAACCCCACCTTGAGAAGTATTGTAAGAAATAAAAAATTTCTTTTTCAATAGCTTTAAATTGACTGTTTTAGTCTTAGAATAACACTATATATTAAAATTAAAAAAAAATTAGAGCAAAAGTGTTCAAAACTGACATCTTATGTGTCATTGTATTCGGAGTTCCATATACTATCAAAATAAGATAAAATATACGGCCATTTAAAATGTAAAAGATGCCTGTACTTGTAGAAGTATTAGAAAACAAATGAATAGATCCATCAATGCACATTTACGTCAAATATTGATATACTAAATTTTAATTTCCTATCTAAAGAGATAAAAAAGTTATAGAAAGAACCACTTTTAAGAAAAACTCGGTATAAAAGGAGGATGAATATCTTAAAAATTAATTGAATATTCTTTTTGTTTCAAATTATTTTTACTCTTACATATTTTTTATAGTGTAAGATGATTTACTACGCCATCGACATTTTTCCCAGTGTATCAGCGCTTAAAGACTGGTCAAGTGTCAACACGAGGCGTTCAAGGTTACAAAATTATATACCCGCTGCTTCAAAGGTGCCGACGGTTATTGTTGCTTCTGTATATTGGTATTCTGGAGTAAAACCGTGTTTCACATTCAATATTAAAATTTACCAATTCTTATTTGGCAGAAAGGTTTTTACATATTTCGGTAAACTTTTTGATGTTATTCTCTGTCATCTGACTTCGATGCAATACTAAAAGGAAAAATCATTTGCTACCTATTTAACTAGCTTTCCTGCATTTTTGTTTCCTAATTTTAAAAATGAATAGCATTAGAGTTATTAGTGCTTGCTTTTTTGAAATGCTTTTACCTCATATTCACGATGCGCTCCTAAGTTTCCAAGTCGATTTATTTAGTTTTTTCGTTTTTGTAGCTAGCTGTAGTTAAATAATGTTCAAGTCTTACCTCTCTAACTACTCACTACGCATCACAAGACTCAAAGAAACTACACTACTAGCATAAATAGCTACAATACAAGCTTCAAAAAACTAAACAAATCAACAATGACCAACGAATAAAAGCACAAATACACAATTTTAACAGTTGTTAGCGAATTAAAATGGATCTGCCTGCACAAACAAACCTATTTTTTTGTAGTTAAAAAAACCTTGACAAATAGCAACCGTTTGCATATTTTTTTTGTAAATGTGCTAGAATTACGGAAATCAGGGGGAAGGGGCAAGGGCCCCGTCCTCACCCCTAGGGTTCCGTCCGTTGGGGTACGTGGTAGTTGCCACACCCTAAATATGGCGTTCCGCAAAATTCCTATTGACATTTGACAAGTGACAGAAAGATAACCCTAAATATGGAGTTGCACAAGGCTCCCACATTTTCTGTAACGTCGGGGATTCTAAGATAATAAGCTTCTCCGGGGGCCAGAGGTCTCAAAATACCTTATTACCCTCCTTTTTCAAAAAATAAAATTTATGCTAAAAAATTAAAATTAGGTTTTTGTTCACAGATCGTTGCACTGTGCATGGTATTGCACAAACAATGTCACAACAAGAACATCAAAACAAATTACGTTTTCCCTGATATTGTAACCAAAATTAGCATCTAATGAAGTCGGCGTTAGCAGAGCAATTTAAATCTCCTTTCGTCTATATTCACAATCTTCATTGTTATTCTTATGCAAATTTAGGGTCTTATTTTGTCTGTACAATCATGAATGTTAAAATTAGACATACCTATATCCAAAAGTTGATAATGTGTGTCAAAATAATAACAATATTTTATTATTTTTTTTTTTGATAATTAATGATTAGTTTTGATTATTTTGTTGAAATTCGGTATCTAGCGGTTTTTTCACATAAGCTATTCAGATCTAATAATAATTTTTATGTGTAAACCAGAGAGGGCTAGCTGCACTATTTAAATTTCTCTTAAACGTCCTAACTTTATTGTGCTACTTTGTATGTACCATCCAAGTAAACCAGTAAACTCCTCTAAGTTTTCTACATAAAAAAGTATACCTTGTAAGAATGGCTCCGAGTAACCGTTTTTAAAGTATTTGTATTTAAGTGGTTGAGAATACATTAGGTCCTTCGTTTACTAAGAGGCAGTTGTAGTTCTGGCCTATACGCTGTTTTTAAAGGCTTTTTTTGGTTGCATTAAACCACTTAAATGAAAATATTATTAAAACGGTTGCTCCTAGCCATTCTTACAAAGTAAACCTTTTTGTGTAGAAACCATGAGGGAGTGTACAGGTTTACTTAAATGGTACATACAGTGTAGCACAAAAAGGATGTAATGTTTTAGAGAAAATTAAATAGTGCAACTAACACTCTTTGGTTTAAACATAAAAAATAATATCAGATCTGAATAGCTCATATTAAAAACCACTAGATAGCAAGTTTTATAAAAATATTTAAAACATATTAAACGTTATTAAAGAAAATATATTTTTTTACATGACACCCCGTATCTTCCTTATCATCAACTTTTGGGTATAGGTAATATAGGTATGTGTGGTTAAATCTAAATATTTTGGCACAAGAAATCTGTTGTTTTTCTGTGTTCATTAACAAGCGGACACCCTGTATATTTAAAATCATTATTTATTGCAACTTTACATTTAAATAAAAAAGACAAAAATAAGCTTTTTAAATTGTAAAAGGATCCATGCAAATTGTTGCCATAACGCTTTTGTTTTCAAGTTGGAAGGGAAAGAAGGCGAAGTTCTCACTTAGTTCAATTGCTGTCTAGTAATGTAAAACACCACCAAGCAGGCTACCATATTTTGTGTTGGTTTGTATTTCATAAGCTTTTCAGAGAGGCGCAACATAAAGAGTGTTGCCTTTTAAATTTTTAAGTACCTGGGGTGCAGCTTAAAGGGTTGATAAAGGTGTTTTAAAAAATATGTCACTTATATTCCCCCAAGGTTTTATAGAAACGGTATATTTTTTATTTTTTCGTATTTGCCTTGGTTAAGAAAATATAACCATTGTAGGTTTTAAAAAACATACGATGTCTATAGACTTCTGGACCTAAAAACGTTGGGTTCTTTTGTTAAAAAGTGTACCCATTAAGAAAAATACACTGGATATTTCCCAAAATATATATTCTTTCTATGTTTTATTAATTTAAAACATTTAAAATTATTTAAAGCCTATTAAATTTTTTAATTTTAATAGTTATATTTAGCATTTTGTACAAACATTTGAGAATAAGAGACAGCGACGAGATCTGCGTATAAAAAGAAGAGAGGTTGGTGAGATATGATAAAATAATTTAAATAAGCAAAAGATAAATTTAGAAGTTGTTTTAGATTGTATGGTTTAAATAAAAAAATAATGAGCTTACACCTGATCTGATGTATGTATCTTACAATGGCGTGAATGTACTGTAAACGCCAGCTATAATAAAAAGATACTTTTAAGTAAGAGAAGCAAGATTTCTTTATACAAGACGTCATGCAATGGATAAATAACAGAAAATATTTAAATCATCTTTTAATTCCTAGACGTTTGTATTGCCTATTCGTAAGTGCGAAACAAGCCGAAAGACCTTACGAAGTTCGAAATAGAAAAAAATGAGAAAAAAAAATTTTCGTACGAGTTAAAGTACGGCTTTAGACTTGGCCGGACATTTTGGGCCTGGTTTGGAATAAAAGTGGCTTTTGAAAATTTAACAAATTGTTTTTGACAATTTTGCGAATGAAACAAATTTAAAATTAAAATAACAATAACTTTTTATAATCACAAGTATTACGAACTCTATAAGGATTAAAAGTTACCCTAGTTTACCATAATACTTTTAATAATAATTCCTATTTTTCTTTTTAAATAAGGTGCTAGTTGTTTTTGGGGCTTTAATAAAATGCTTAGCGGCAGGATCGAAGTCTGGTTCTTTGCAAAATATTGCAAATTTATTTAAGATTAAAGACTTATTTGTTTCAAATAACTGTTTTACTGGATGCTCACGAAATAACTTGCAAGTCTGTTGTTTTTTTGCAGCGGTAAAACTAGAAATTGTATTTGTACGTTAATATTGTAAAAGGTCCATAAAATATGTTTAGAAAATCTCATTAGCTTTTTTACTATCATATGTTTTTTAACGAACTAAATAAAATGTCTGTTATTATGACATTTTTAAACGCCTTCTCGAAATCTAATTAGGATAGGTATTAAATCGATTTTAAGAAGAATGTACGGGATATTACATATATATTGCAAAGTTAAGAGCACATACGTTTAAATTGTGAGTGTCTCAGAAAAACTTAAACATCAGAAATCTGCATCCCATCCAATCATGCATACTACCAAAATTTAAAAATCGTATTATACAAATTAACAGGCTTGATAGTAATCCCGTGGGTACTCGGTATATGCTAAAAATAACTTAAGCAGCATGACACTAAATGTATTTTTAAGCTATATTAATTATCCTTGTTAATTGCTAAAAGCTTCCGCGCAAGAAATTTGAAAACTTAATGTATGACATATTCTTTGTGACATATGAGTCATATATTAAATGTGTTTATAAGTAACTTTCGTTTTTAAAGTTATTTACTTTTTGATATTATCTAACTTTCACAATAAATTAAATATATTATTACCTTGACATAAAAAAATTTTTGGGTAAAATATTTTACTATTTAAATATTTGTAATAAATGAAGTTCACGGATGGACTTAACTATACCTGTATTTTTTTATATTTTTAATATTGCGAAACAAATTAATTCTTTCTAAAATATTAGCTTTTACAAAATATTAAAAAACATTGAGAAACCCCATTTAAAAGCTTTAAAAAATTTATAAAGGTGTTAAATACATTTTTTCCTATTGGTTATGATTTTTGGAAAAACTAAGATTAATATTACAAAAAAAAAAATAAAAATAATTAACTAAAAAAATATTTTTCAAAAAAACTACCCTACACATTATACACGAAAATTTAAAATTAGCAAAGTATTATTTTGGGAAAACGGTTATAAATGTTTTTTAACTACTTATTTAAAAACATAAAAAATTAATGAAACTTTTAACTTTTTGTTAAATAAATCGTTACCTTTTGGGTTACTATTTACAGATATTTTTAACTAAACTTGATATGGTATGCACTCAATATATTATATTATTTATAAAAAAAACAATTTATTTTACCTAACACCTATTTTTTCTAAGTAATGATTAGCAATTAAAAAAAATATGTATCTTTTTTTTCATATTTTTTAATTAACCATTTTTAAAAATATGTATATTTTTATTTTTTTTTCATTTCTTAAAATAATATGGATATCATGGGGCAACTTTATTTATCAAAGCAAATTTTTTATTGAGAACAACTTATTTTCGAAATATAAGAAATATTTTTATTTTTTACAGTTATAGTTAAGTCAATTCGTGGACACACTGTATACGTTTTACCCATTTTTGTTGTTGTTGTTGATGTTGTCCTAAAGGTTTGTCTATATTTTGTTTGCTATTTTAATTAAAAACTATGTAAGTTTATTGTCTGTTGTATGCCTTTAAATTTTAAAAATTAACAAGTTTACAAATTAGTATCACAGATATTAAAAAAAGGTGAACCTTTATACATCTACTGCTAATATGAAAGTTGTTATAAAAGATATTTGTTGTTCCAAAGTGACCAAAAAGGTCACGTGGTCAATAATACGGCTAATCAGGTAATCGAAACAATCTTATTACTTTATATAAAAAAATTTCATCGCGCCTCGTTAGGCAGTTATTCTATAGGAAAATGGCTGTTCAGTAAGTCGGGATTATACAGAATAAGACGACTTTTTTCCGTTTATTGTGTACCTACTTTGTTGACAGAAGTAAAAGCCCTAAAAATATTTATTCCGTTGATGTACTTTACGTATTTTAATATTATATACCACTTATTAATAATATATTATAATATTAAAAAGTCTTAAACCTATAGTTAAAAAAAATAATTAAAAAATAATGATTAAAAAGCAGTTTTCCTATTTTTAGGTTTGTAAGGAGTTTAAAAAGTCAGTTTAAAATATTTACCAATAAACGTTTTTCTTACATTTCGGTTTAAATTAAATTTTTATTCCACCGTTAGGTGGTGTGTTAGCTGGTACAAATTGGTACAACAATTTGGCGTACGTTTAACCTGATTTTAGACTAAGCGTGTTTTATGATTATGCTCAAACTTAATCGCAATTTAGATATCATAATCGTTGGTATGTTAGTAAAAGGCAAAATTAAAATATTTCAATATGTTCAATAAAAAAAGTTTATTCTTTAAACAAAAAGTTAAAACAATCTTTAGAGTTTTAAAACATATGAAAGCATATTGAAATAAAATAGCCAATGTTGTTGTCAATAAAATAACCTTAATCAATTTCTTCCTTACTTTTACGTAATAACCCCACATCTGACACCAATAAAGTATCATGCTTTTTTTATTTATTAAGTCAGTGTGTCCCAGGATAGGTGTTATAAGAAGACAAATAAAAAAAAAAAAAATCTTACTATGTTATAGCAGTTTTTAAGGAAATGTGGTCGCATAGTCCAAAACTAATAAAATATGTTTTCTCCAATTAGTAATATACAGGGCGAGTTATAACTAAAAATATGAAAAAGGGCCAAGAGTAATGTGCCTTTATTTTTAAAAATGGGACAAAATTATATTTGTAAATGTTGTAAAATATGTAATGTTAAAATTTAATGTTAAAGACTTACTGTAAAAATATTTTACACTTTTTTTGACATTATGCAATAATACTTTTTTAAATACTTAGCTTAAGCAAGCCAATTAAAAATTCCTTGAAAGTATTTTTTTTTTTTTTAATTTTACTCTCTTATGCCCATTTTTATTGTTGTAACACGTTATGTAAAAAGACTTTTAATAAGGCTTTAACTTTAAATTTGGATATAAAATTTAATTCTATACTAAATTTATTTATACAATTTTGTTCTATTTTTTAAAAATAAAAGTAACTTTACTCTTGGGTATGTTTTGTATTTTTAATAACAACTTGACCTGAGTAACACTAATTTAAGTAAAATTTTGTGTTGCTTAGTTTAAGATCATGCGACCAGTTTTCCCAAAATGTTTAAAAATTTGAACCATTTGTTCTCTTGTAACCATTCTGGGACACACTGTATATAAATTTTACGGTAAAATATTTTTAAATTTTGGTTATGTTAAGTTATTAATAATTTTGTTTAAATTTTTTACAGCAAGTCTCACAAATTTATTTTCAGCCTATTTACTCTAGATATAAGCACTAACACTCTTTTCAGCAGCATCGACTCAGAAGACAAGAAAACCATCTCTTCTGAGAAAAGTACCACCAAACCTGCGACTCAGAGTTGGCGTAACCTTCGAGCTGTCATGGCATATTACCATTCGCTACGAAAAATCAAGAGGTTTTTTCATATTGATAATCGTATTGTGTTAAATAATTACTTAACTTCTTATATGAGTGCTGTACCAGAAAGAGTTGGTTAAGCGGACTAGTACTTTGTGACAAAAAACCAAAAATATTTTTTTACGACCGCTAAAAATAGTACTGCTTTTTAATCGATAATATGAAGGTGAAGTACTCCATTTTAATACACTACATAAAGTGTATAAAGTAGCTGTTTTTAACACTATAACGCTTTTTTACACTTTAAATTAATGTTTTGTTTTTATGCCTACCACAATTATTTTTGAGAATAAGAATTTATGCAATTTGACAGCAAACGCGAAATCAATAAAACTGTAGATTTGGTTATTATTAATTTTAGCTCATGTGTCACTGAATTTAAAATTTTACAATTTGCAAATAAAATTAACAGAAATTATTGAAAATTGTTGTGGTATGTTTCGGTATTATTTCTAAAAATTATAAGTACATGAAATTTTATAAATATTTCTATACACATAGTGCATAATTATAAAAGAATAATTTTTTCTTAAAAGAAAAGAAGGCCATGATTTTTTATTGCAATAAATTAGCAGTGCTATAAAAATTAAAATTAATTAATTAGAATAAATAGGTAAAATATCTGTCAAATGTTAATTTTGGAAATTTTTATACGGTCGTAGAAAAATATAGTATGCAACACATGCATAAAGTGTCCTTTTTCTATTCATGGAATTGACGCACTCGCCTGACGGCTCGAGCTGTCAAACTTTCCATTCGTAAAAAAAGTATCACTTTATAAAGTTGTTACTTAAATTACTATTATTATTTGGGTTGTTTAATTCTTAATCAAGTTGTTATCTGGTACACACCCATACTGTACAGAAACCTCTCCTTTGCAGTTTGAATTCTACTTAGAGGCCGTATTTCCCTATTGGTTGTTCTGCATCAATTTTTGGTGGACTGTCTCTATTTTAATCTATGTAACACTGATTTTAAACAAATCAACATAGATTTCTTTACTAAAAAGTATTTTTTTACTAAAAACCAATAAAAATTCTCTTAAAAATCAATATTTACCCTCTCTCCAGTAGAGCAATAAATAGAGCATTTAAACCAGAAGGCCCTGGTTCCATTAAGGTAGTGGTTTTTAAAATAACACACGTGATAGAAGTACAGCGTTTTCAAAAGGTAACGTAAAATGCTAGGACTAACGGATGGAATAAACATATAATAACCAGACACCCACGGTACTTAGGCATAAACCTTCGGGGTCTGTCACAAATAAAACATATACTCATACACCGGGTGGTGGAACGCCAAAGGAACAAAATAAATATCAATGAATAACTAACAAAATGTACAACTTAATTAAAAAATCGACAGAACAAGGTATTTATTACTGGTAATTCATTAGTGTATGTATCAGGTATGCAATGATTTTATAAATATTTTTTTAATCATTTAATTGGCATATTAAAAATAACGAAATCTAGTGTGAAACCTAATCTTATAAAGGTCTGTAAAATATTCTAATACAATTTTGTTGTTAAATCAATAGTAGAGCCAATATAAAAGTTTTAAAATTTACATGGGATTTTCTATGGCCAGCTAGCGATACACCACCCGGTATAAAAACATAATTATTATCTAAAGAAACTGATTTTTTATTGGGTTTTTAGTAAAATTATTTGCTTTTTTAGTTCAAGAGCAACCATATGTTCTTTCTAATAAACACTCACTTTATTATTATATGACTAATTTTGAAGTTTCCTGATTAAAACTCACTTACCTCTTACTTAGATGTCATGTATTTGTTGATTTTTTCGTGTTGTGAGGTGTTAGGTATCTATTTGAGATTCGTTTGGACTACTTTATACTAAAGAGAATTGGAGGGTGAGTTAACAATTATTATATTTTAATTATTCGAATAAAAATACACAAGTAAAAAATGCTATACCAAGAAACGGATTAAATTTTTTTATTTTTAATTTACTTTTTTTTCTAGTATTAGATCGCACATCAACAAATTACAAACAAATCGACTAGAAGGTTGTGACCAATTTTGCGATTAGACTCTTTTGCATTGCGAGGTAGATTTACTGTTAACCTTATACTCCAGATAAATATCACTCCTCTTATACTAAAAAATGGAAAATAAACGGAAAAAAAATATATATAATTATATTTTCTTAATAAAACACCTAAATAAATTGTTTTGGTTTTTAGAATGTCTCAAAACATAACAAAATAAAGTAGAAAATCAAAAGAGTAATAACCCTTAATCGTCCAACCATATAAGTTGATTTTATAGTAATCCCTGTTAGGTTTTAATTTCTGTTTTCTCGTATTATTCTTTTTTAATAAAAATCTGTTGTTGTTTTGATTTTTACACACATTTACTAATAAACCTTCTAATCTCTATTTAGTTTAAAGTAGTTCTATTAGAAAGTTGTATTTTGCATGTTGAACATAGTAGATCAGTTATTAGACAAATTAGAGTCATTATCCAAAACAAATGAAGAAGCAACACTTTTTCTTTTTTTGTTATAGGGGTTTTTAACAGATATTTCTACAAACAAAATTTAATTTTTTAAAAAAAAAAGAACCAATATTTTTCTTGATAAATGTTTGGGTTTTAAGTGTCTTTGGATCGGAAGTACCGGTCTTAAATCACTTCTGAACCCCCTGTTTTAATTTATACTCATTGAAGTAAAAGTATGACTTACAGTTATTAAACTATACAGGGAATTATTTCTATTATTTTTACAAAAATCCCAATGTTTTTAGGATATTTTTTGTTTAACATTAGTAATATTTAGTGCATATCTTTAATGCCCCACTTTTTTATTTTTTAAACAAATTAAATTTAAAATTAAAACTTTACTGATGCATAATTACCTACTATATTTTAGAGTAAAATTAACATATAAAAATTTCAAAATGGCTGCTGGGCGCCATATATTATGCAGGGTGCTTCATTAATATAATATACAGCGTGTCTATTTAAGTTTGCACCATATGGAAAACTTTTTTATTAATAATTTTATAAAAAAATGGTATTCTTTATAAAAATTATTGCATATGCAAATTTGTTCATTTTCACAAAAAAAATGTTTTTTATTTTTCTACGCGTTAACGGTAAAAATTTAGGTTTGTACATTAGTGTATACCTTCTTTAAAATGGTATATAATAAGAAAGCTTAAAAACCGTCAACACAACGAAAAATCACAGAAACGCCAGTTATCGCAAAAATCTTGAAAATGAACAAGTTTGCATATTTCAATTAATTTTTAATTCTCGACGTCTTTTCTTTATAAAAGTTTTTCATAATATAAAAAATAAAGGTACTTTCCAATTAAGCAGAATTTGTATTTTTTGTTTTGGACTATGCGGAACTTTTATAAGGGAATAACTTTTTTCCTCAAATTAATGATAAAAAAGTTTTCAATATGGTGCGACCTTAAGTAGACATTCTGCATATCAAGATATATACTTTTTAGGCTACCTTTTATACAGGGTGTTTTTAATTGCGGTAAGAAAATTAAAGGGCATATTCCTACGTCAATTTTATAAAAAAGTTTATATAAACATAGGATCCGGAAATGCTTTGTTTCTAAGATACTGGGTGTTAAACTTTAAAAAGAAAATCGGATTTTTAATAATATCTTAAATATGCCTTATCCGATTTTGATAAAATTTGGCTGTGGTATTTTTAAAATAGGACGTTTATTTAACCCTGACACAAAATAAAATACCACACCACATTATTTTGTCGGAGGTAAAGGTAATGACTTAATATTCTAGGGCAAAGTACTTGTCATAAGCTTTAAAATAATGATGATCAAAAAATAAAAGTGTTAGGGTCAGTAAAGAAATGCACCGTAGGTTAGCCGATAACAAAATAATATCTAGTAAAGAAACCGAAACAAAGAGTTATGAGTACAGCAATCAACATTTTGTAATAGCTTATATTTTTCTTTTAAATTTTGTAAATTAACCTCTAACCAAATTTAAACAGTTGTTTCCCAAAACTTTTGTATATCACCAGCTAAACAGATTTTTCAACATTTCCTTAATTTTTTTCCCAAAACAGTAGACACGATAGAAGTATAAAAATGTTTTTTAAGATATTCTACTTGCATAATCTTTTTTCCGATACCAAATGTCTTTTTTAACAGTAGTATAATAAGTAAAGCATTCCACCTCGTAGTTCTTTGGTTCTGCATAGACTGACTTAAAATTTTAACAGAAGGTAAGAAAAAGCCCAAGGATCAAAACCTATATCGAAACGAAGGGCGTCAAAACCCTGGGGGTGCAGGGTGGTTGCACCCCATCTCGGGGGTAAAAAATTTGTTTTACATTTTAACCACAGCAATAGATCAAAAAGTGATTTTAAGCAAAATATTGTTGTAAAACTAATATTCTTCAAGTTATTTGCCATTAAAAGTAACAATATTTTTGACAAAAAATCGTTTAGATTTATTTTTCGCAAAGAACTCAAAGATTATGCATTTTATTAACAATTTAGCTTTTAAAAAGAGAAACATGTTTTTTTTTTGTAATTTTTCTACTACCAATACGAATCGTAATTCGGCGTGTTAATGGTTAGCTAATTTTATTTTTTGAAAAAAAATTTTTTCATAAAAATTTTTGCTTGTAAAAGAATAGAATTCACAGTGAAAATCTTAATTTTGTATACAGGGTTCGCAAAAATTTAAAAATCATGATTTTTCTTCAAGACTAAACTATCTGTACTTTTCATTTTTTAGCAAAATGTCATTGGAAAAATTAATTTAAAATGATATTTGTAATCAATGAAAACAATAATTCAAAATCATATTGAAACCCATAATTTGATGAAAGCTGGCATTTACAGTTGCAGATGTTTGAAAAACAAATTATACAAGGTTTTTAGGTCATTTTATTATAAAAATTTAATTTTTAATAACCCTAAAATTATTTTTATAAATCTTTTAATTACCCCTGTAACTTTAATAAAGTTATTTAAAATACTATTCCAAATAATTTTTTTAATAATATTTTGCTTTAAAATGAAAAATAAAGGTAGTTAACTCTTGTAAAAAAATCATGTTTTTTTAAGTTTTTGCGAACCCTGTATACAAAATCAACATTTTTTTCTTTGTGAATTCTATTTTTTTACAAGCAAAATTTTTGGTCCATTTGTCCTCTTGTTAACCCCATCCGTGGACAGTCTGTATACCAACGACAGTAGGGAATTATTTCCATTTATTTTCTTACACGTATTGGTAATACGTCAAAGAGATTTTGCCAATTTAAAGTGCCTTATATAAGAAAATTTAGAGCTTAGAGCAAAAAAATATATATATTTTTTTATATTCTTTTACACACTGGAGATAGGAAAAATGATAAAGTGTCAAATTGTAGCTTTTTAAATAACTAAATTTTTCTGGACGTAGATTTTTTGAACAGCGAATATTTGACAAGATATAGCCGTTTAAAACCTCCATTTATGAACAAGCACCACCTTTTTGGAGCCCTTTAAACTTACCCTAGGTAAAAACAAAAGTGTTTAACAGATTTAGTTGATAGAAACTTATAGCTCTTTAAAAACTCTACAAAACCCTTTTAGGAAAACTTTTATTATAAAAATTGAAGGAGGTACGTTAAAAAAAAGCAATCAAATATTTTTCGAAAAGCCTACTTTGAAGCCTAATAAACTACATATTTTTTTTAACTCTGCATTTTAAATTAGTCAAACATCCTAAACGTACTAAAAATACATGCATAAAGACAAATGCACCAAGGTAAAGGGCTATTTTAATTAGGGCGGTAGATAGGGTCTGGATTCTATTGATTTTTAGTAGAGAAGAATTATGTTCTGACCAAATTTGTAAGTCACTTACTTTTAATGCTAAAGACATTATTAAAAAAAAGTTTTGGTTATGTACCTTCAAAAAGATTTTATGAGTTTTTTTGAAAAATGTAGATTCCTTTTTCGTTATTTGACAATGAATTTATCAAATTTTGCATTTTACGAAAAAACTAACCATTAAGGCCAGCTGCAAACATCGGATTTTTGATCCGATTAGTCAGTCCGACTTTAAAATGTCTACAGTGTCATTGGTTGTGACATTTTACATTTTAAATACAACCAATGACTACGTAGGCATTTTTAAGACAGACCGACTAATAGGATCAAAATCTGATGGTTGTGGCCGCCCTAACACGGTTGGTATTGGTCGTAAAAAATCATAACAAAAGAATATTAATTGTCTTTTTAAAAGCTACAATCTTGCTTTTTGCAGTGCTTTTAATAAAATGAAAAATTTTCGAGTTATTTGCAGAAAAAAAACATTAAAATCATGATTTTTTGTTAAAAAATTGTTACTGTCAATTGCAAATAGCTTAAAAAATAGTTTAACGAAAAATGTATAACGCATTTACCTTAAATTACTGTTTTAATCGATTTCTGTGGCTAAAAAGTAATTTAAAAAATCGCGGTCGAGATGGGGTGGCAACCAGCCCAAGGATTTTGGCGCCCTTCGGTTTGATATAGATTTTGATTCTAGGAGTCAATTCATGCAGGGCCAAAGAATTGTGAGGTTTTATCTTTTTTGAGCTTCATTTCCTGTACTAATTAACAAAGCACTTATTTAATTATTCAATTTTAATATTGAAAAGCTTTAAATTTTAAAAAATTACCTAAATGTTATTCGTAACTTCTTCATTAGTTTTGTTAGTAAAATTTTTTATATTATATTTTTAAATACTAACTTTGCGTACTTGTTGGTACAAACAAAACTATGTTACTTAGTATATGGTGTTAGTGAATTGGTTTATTATTTACAGAAGGTCTGTAAATATTCAACTGTAGACAATAAGTATTACTTCTATTACCTTTTTTTAATTATGTATAGACGTAATATAAATGCAAAATACAACAGAAAAAACGACCCAATCTTAAACAGATCCCTAATACTGATGGTTGGGTAGTTGAGTTTGTTAATAAATAACTTGCAACACGGAAAAATAATAGGACCTTTACGCTTTCCGCCCATGGGGCGGTAAAACAGCGACGAGGAAGCGATCTTTACAGGCTTCGACAGCACGTAGGCATATTAGCAACCGATATATCCGATCTCAGCAAACCACGTCCTCAAACAAATGCAATACAGAACCTTTTTATTTATTTGCGATTCTGTCTGGTTTTTACACAAGAAATTTTGGGACCAAATATAAATTTGTTTAATATTAGATTTGTGAAGGAAGTTGAAGAATGCCCTGTACTTGTATAGTTGTACTCAAAAAGAACATTTGCGAAGAGATTACACGGAAAGAGCTTGGAAAGAAATAACAAAATATTTTACAGACAATTTTTTGTCTGTAAAATAATGTTTAGTAGGATTTAGGCTTCTGCATACTTTGTCTTAGAGTGCTCTATTATAGCACTCTTTGACCCGGTGGGATAATCCAAAGGGGTGGTTTTTGTCTCGTTGTAGTCGGGCTCGGGGAGCATCGGCGCTCTGCTATCAAAATATTATTTTATTGGCTTGGATTATAGTAAAATTAACAATTAAACGTGTGCTCGTCTCTGTACGATTGTGGCCCCTTTAAACACGAATATATGCGTATATACTGTCAAAGCTTGTCAAATCTCGGTCTCATCGCTGTTTTACCGACCCACCCAAGTCATGTCTGAGATAAATAGAGATAACTTACATATGTTTAAATTATCTGCATTTTTAGTTTGGCAGCCATAAATTTTTGGGCTTTTAAAAAGATTTATACAATTTTTTTTTATTTTTAAATTAAAAACTTAATTTTAAATAAAAAATATTCTATTTTTACAAAAAAAGGTCTTACTGCTTTTTCAAAAATAATTAAACATTTGTTTATAAAAAATCTTTTTACCAAGAAGATTGCTACCAATAGAACTCCTACAACTTCAATGTTTAGACTCTATAGGGCAAAATAATACATATCATGGGTCCAAACATAAGTGTTAAATACTATGTAATTTGGGGGTGTCTCTAAAAGGTCTGTACAAAATGTTACCACACATTCCTTAAACCAAAATACAACGATTTAACCCAGTTTATTTTTTTAAAGATATTTACTGCGCACAAAATCAGCGCTGGCCATTCTACGCATATCCCATTTATAGGGGTATATCCTTAAGAGTGTCGCTACTTTGTCAAAAACTGTAGAATTCGCCAGAGGTCCAGTCCCGCAAGTTTAAGTGATTCGGATTTATTGTTTTATAGGTTCCATATATGTATGTCCTCTCGTAGACCCTCTAGACCCCCACATTCTATAATCATGTGAGAAGGGGTTTTATCCTTATTTCAGCACCACCTACATATGTTATCCGCTACCGGACCCAATCTGCCTAGATGTTTTTAGTATACCAGTGTCCAGATACCAGGACTGTAATAGTCCTTAACTGAGTTCTACTTAAGTTCAGCAGTCTGAATGCAAAGTCCTAAGAGAGAGCCTTAAAATTACCGTGATATGCGTTATCCTTGTGTCCGATGACCATAGTTCCTCAAACTTTCTTTTGGTCCAATCCTTGGCCCATTGCTCGAGGATCCCACCGGGGTGGGGCAGAATACTGCCAGGTTTGGGTTATTACTACTTGCTACCGCCAGTTTATCCATTGCCTCGTTTCCTTTGATACCAGTGGGTCCTGATACCCATACCGTGACCGTATTGCACTCTACTTATGTTTTGAGCGTCACTATACAGTTTCTAACTAGCTTGAACTTGTTACCCTACCTAATAGCTGTCGGGCGGTTCTTGAGTCACTGCATATATATACAGGTGTTTGCCTTCTCCAAAATCCACCTTTCACAAGCCCAAATCGCATACACTTTTTTTTAACTACTGACAAGTGATTTCCAAGGGCGTAGGCTAGCTTTTTGAATATACACTTTAAATGGCGGCAGCTCCAGTCCCACTCTTTTTAAGCCCTTTAGGAGTAAGTATCCAATTTACCTTACTCCAAAAATTAATAGTTTTGCGAGAATGTCAAAATTTCCATTTTATTTTACTTATTTTTAAATATCTTTTTTAATATTAGTAACTTTTTTTTAATAAGTGATTTGGAGGTTCTTTAGGGTAAAAAATCAAAATTTGTTCATATTTTTGTTAAGATGTAAAGGTAGCCACATGCAGTCATTTGCTTATGTTTAAACTTTTATTTGCCTCTGTATATTATAGCTTTAGTAAAGAATATAGGTGACGCCCTCTACATTTAACGACAAAAACGTACGCAGTTTTGGATTCCTATCCTTTAAAAATCCCCTAAACTTAATTTTTTACCAAAAATTTTAAGAGTAAAAAATATTTAAAGCTACATGAAATAAAATCAAAACTTATACACCCTGTATCTCGCAAACCATTAACTTTTAGACCAAGGTTAGTTACCGGCTAGTTAGAGCGACTTTACAATATCCAGTCAATCCTTGAGTTAGTATACTTTCACCCTAGAAGTAAACCATATTTGGTAAATCTAGGTGACAATGCATTTAACAACTTTTAAAATTTAGCTAGGACTTTAACTACATAATAATTTAACCCTCAGTTTCTTAACAGGAGGAGAAGTTTGTAGTAGCATTTTATACAGACCTTTTAGAGACACCCTGTATATTTCCTGTTTAAAAGAGAGCCGATAGATTTACTACTTGGTAAATAACGTATAAGGGTAAATTTTTTCATAGAATTATGTATACCGATTTTTATAAGTACGAATAATATTTAAATAATTTAATACACAAAGTCAATGTACAGAAGTCGTAGGGTACAAATAATTACTTAAATAAAAAGTTATACAAAGATTTTAAGCGTATTTTATTCTTATACAGTGACTAGCAAAGAGTTCGCAAAATTTTAATTTTATTTTTTTTTACCAAGGGAAATTCCGATTTTTTTCTGGCGATTGCCTCTGCATGTTCAATAGCCTAAAAATCAATTTTGACATATATCATGTAAACGGCGAAAAGTCCGAAATTTTAAAAAACCAAGTTGATATCTTGAAAAGTGGGGTAGGATCACAAAATATGAAAAAAATCCAAGAGCAAAAAGTGTCTTAGAATTTAATTCTAGCCCCGAATACAAAGTTTAAAGCATGTATTAAAAAAGATAATTAGCCATTTTTTAAAAAATATTATTTAACAAAGTTTATATGTACTATTTTGTTCGCCAGACTAGCTTTATTTAACTAAATTTAACAAAGTTTCTACTAAAGCAAACAATTTAAAAAATGGTTTTCTTCAAATGCAATAGTTTATTTATAAAACTCCTATTAATATTTTACCACACCAAAAATGGTTGAATATTTAGAAATGGTAAAATTTATTTATTTTAATCATGTTTTACTCCTAACTGAAAACGAATTAATAGATTTCGTGCATAAACGTAAAAATACAATCAATAAATTGAGGGATGATTCTTAAGTTTATGCACAAAATGTGAAAATTCGCTTTCAGTTAAAAGTAAAACATGATTAGGATCAATAAATTTTACCATTTATTTATATTTGAAAATATGTAAAGAATATATACAAACAAAAATATGTTTTATTTTATCTTAAACAAATGAAGTTTGGTTAAATAAAGCCAGTTTGGTGAATAAAATAGTACATTTAAACTTTGTTAAAAAAATGACAAATTTACTTTTTAAAATACATGCTTTAAACTTTGTATTCGAGGCTAAAATTAATTTCTAAGTACTTTTACTTATAGAGTTTTTGATATTTTGTGACCTAACCCCAATTTTCGTGATTTTAACTCTTGATTTTTAAATTTACCGCCATACCGCTGTTCACATGGCATACGTCAAAATTGATTTTTAGGTTTAAACATACAGAGGCGATCGCTAGAAAAAAGTAGAATTTTCTTTAATAAAAAAATATATGTGGCAAACTTTTGCCGGTCACTGTATATTCTGGATCTATAAACATAAAGTTAATACTTCATACCTTCGCATAAAACATCATTACACAATATAAAATGTTTACAAGTTTGGTACTAAGCAATAAACATTTTATTAGCTATGTAATGGCAGAAAATATACTTTGAATTATAAACTTTACTTTATTCATTTAAAATACGATTTTATATCTTAATTTGGATTTTGTAGCAGCAATTTAGCTAAATTTAAATCTTAAACAATAAATAAACTTAAAATCTTTTCTGAGCCGAACTAATTATTTAAAATATAATATTTTGTATTTAAAATTTTTAAATAGGTAATACTTTAATTTGCACCATAAGTTTTACAATTAACCACATAAAATATAATACACCTTTTTCAGAATAATAGAGAAGCAAATATACAGTGTTATTTTAAAGTTGATAACACAGGATAGAATGCAAGAAAAAAGAACATTTTTCAAATAAAATTATTTTGGAAAATGCTTTTGCGAAATACAGGGTGTAAAAATTTAAAGAAAATAAATGCCCATTTTATCATAACTTTCCTTCCACTTGAGATATGTCTCATAAAGTTTAAGTTACTTTTTTTAATTATTACAATATCTTTTTTCTTGTAAAAGTTTTTTAAAAAAATTACCAGATCGTTTGAACAAGATTTGTATTCAGTTTTGTTTCAATAAAAAAATAGTACGCCACTGGTTTTTCCTAAATCAATAAAATTTCAAATATTCATTTACTTTGGAGTTATTTTGGCCTTCTTATATTTTTAGTACAAATAACAGTTTTCGTTTAAAAAATTAAAAGTCATTTTGATGCGCGGCTAAATCTCTAAAATCTTAATATGTAAAATTCGTTTTTATTTAATTTGTATTAAAAAAGGTCAAAAACTTACATTACTACAATTTAGACTCAATAAAAAAGTAGTAGTATACAATTTTTAATAAAGTGAAAACCAATATTTACACACCATAGCTGATTTTAGCGATTTTAACATGCATTAAAATAGCTTTTATTTTATTAACTTAAAACAGTTCGTCGTACAGAAAAATAACAAGAGACCAAATTAACTCCAAAGTATTTTTTTATATATTGATTTGTAAAAAAGCAGTGGCGTTTTTTTCTTAAAAAAATAAATACAAATCTTGTTAGAACGCCTCATTAAAATTGTTGTAATGGTTAAAAGAAGTGTACAAAATTTTGTGGATATATCTGGAGTGATAGAAAAGTTATGATAAAAAAGGCATTTTTTCTTAAAACTTTAACGTATTTTCGAACATAACTTTATTTAACAAAATGTTCCTGTTTTCTTGCATACTATACTGTGTTTAGAAAAATATATTAACTTAAAAATAACCCTGTATATATTTTTTAATATAAAAACCTGCTATTTTATGTGTATAGCAATTTTTATGGTTTAATGAACTTTAAATCCATATATTTATGAGGTATTAATAGTCTTTTAAAAAGGTGTTTTTAATTAAGTTTTGAATGAAAGCTATATGACTTTATAAATGTTAATATTAAGTTAAATAACATTGAAATAAAAAAAATAAATGGAAAATTTTATTGCTTTCTGGCTAAGTACAATAAAATTGTATTTAAAATATAAAAATTAACGAGAAAACATTGTTAAACAATGGAAAAAGTATTCCTTCAGCTTTAACATTACGCTTTGCTTTTTAAGTAAATTTTAAACAAATTTAAAACATATTTTTACGAGATAGGTGCAAAACTTCAACTTGTAATTTATAATAAAAATGAAATTTTAAATATTTTTATTCTATTTTTGTAAAAATATATAAGGATTTATTTAAATTATTAAATTAACTTAAAATAAAATGTTTAAAGGAAGCACAAAGACTTTTATAAACCTAGTAATTTTCACAAAATTATACTAAAAGACAGGCCACAACCAACAATTTTTGATATTTTATTTACCTAATATAATTAATAGTAGGGGAGCCCAAGATGCTATATTTGCATTTACTCGAGCGTCATAGTAGACCCAAAGTTACTTTGCAAAGCTCAAATGATAAAGATAAAAAAATGTTATATAATGTATACCTTTTCATCGGGGCGTTAAGCGGCTATAGACTTTTAAGTATGTCAAATAGTATTTTTATTATTTCGTCCTGTGAAAATCGTTCAAATCGTATTAAATTATATATTTTTCGTATCTTTAAATTATTTTCTTTGAAATGAAAAAAATAATTCACGCTCGAGCATATCAAAATGACGTTTTTCTTTAGAACTTTGTAGCACCAGGGCTTTCTTTATGTCACTCTTAAATTGTCAGATTAATGGAATATACACTCTTTAGCATGCAATTAACTTACCCTATCTATAATCTGGCGCGCACGACAATTTTTTGATGGATATATTTTTGTTTTTACGATCGCCTCTGTATACGGGGCTCATATTCGGGTACAGGTATCCTCCGGTATATTATTTCTGACGGGCTGTAATAACTTCCAGAAATACCCTTTTCGGCTCCCCAACCATAATTTTTTTCCCGTGATATAACTTTATCATTATTTGTATTTTATAAGTTCTTGACTTTGACATTATACATTTTGTCACTAATTTAAGCAAGGTATTTTTATAATAACAACTCAAAATAATCTTCTTTCCTCTCTTTTTAATAGTCTATACTTGTATTTATTCTTGTACTATTTTAAACCTTTTCAATGTTTTAGATATAGGTTTGTTTGTGTAATACTGGTGATATAATAATTTTTGCATTGTGATTTCCTCTAAAAAAATTGTTTTGTTTTTTAAATATTCATTTATTGTTTTCTAATTTCAGAACGAAATCAAATCAACGATGGATGAAACTTAGGACTACTGTACAAATATCTTCGGCAATATCAGCAAAAGTAAGTATACAAATTAGAAAGGAATATCTGTGTCGCGAGGCAAATGGTTATAGGCAGGTTATAGGTATTAGAATGAATGCCTACTGCCTGGGCAAATGACTTTCATCAAATTATTTTTATTTAAAAGTCATTTGCCAAGGTTAATGCATTTTCCATGGTCCTTGTTGAGGCAAATGACTGTGATATATGTATTTGATAACATATAGGGCCGTACAGTCTGTTTTGCATACTGCAGTAAAAAGGCAAAAGCACGTCAATTTGATTGGTTCGAAGCGCTATAGACGGTCTATGCAAAACACTTACATTGGCGGTCATGGTTAGTTTTAGTTAGTTAAATATGTTCTTTATTTTTTGCGTAGAAGAAACTAAAATTTAATTGTGTTGAAATAAGACCTAATAAGATCCCATTGACTGGTGTTAATAACCAAATTATTTATAAAACACCAAAATCAAATTAAATTTTGAACACTGTATATCTCTAAAACCATCGTTATATTTTAGCCTTAGGAATTTGTGAATAATTTAGGGATAATAATATATAATACGATACGACCCAAACGATTTCCACAAGCCAAAATAATAATAATATTTTTTTAACATATTTAAAAGTCCATAGCCGCTTCCCCCACCGATGAAAAGATATACATTATGTGACATTTTTTCTTCTTATCATCTAAGCTTTGCAACTCAATAGATCTCTATGACGCTCGAGTAAATCCTCATTTAGCATCGTAGGCTTCCCTACTATTTACTTTGTGACAAAATTAGTTTGTAAGTATACTCTTTAATAAATTATCATCTTTATTATAATAACAAGGTAATTAAGAACTATATACATTTTATAAGTTTTAATGTGTAAAATAGTATAATAAAAATAAATTATGAATTTTTAATAGCTCTTTATTAAAGTTAAAATATTTTATGACGGGTATTACAACAACAAAGTTTTAATTATCCTGCTGATAACTTTTAAACTTCAGAAAATTAAGCTTTTTATAAACCCGGCTTTGGTATTGAAACATTCTATTATACGTCTTAAGTCGGTCACAGACACTACGTACGCGAATATCGAAACTTTGAATTTGGGAATTTTAAAATAGACATACATTTTAATTAGGTTACTTAACACTGGAATTTATAAAATACAAAACAAGTCGTGATATGGCAAGGTTTTAAGATATTGAAATTATAAACTAATAGTAATAAAAATTAAACAAATTTTAAAACAACGTCTAGGTAACAGTATTGAACTAAAAACAAATTCTGTATTTAAGCTCAACACAATTTGAAAAAGAGGGTAGTAGAATCCTGACTCCAAAAAATACTGGGTGTTCCCATTGTCCACACAGTTTAAGGGAAGAAAGGGGGATTTTTATTTTAGGAGTATTATACTGGTAAAGTTGTAAATTTATTTGGTGCAAAATATAATTTTTATATATTTTTTAAAGTGAGTTTAAAGTATCTACTACCCCTTCCGAGTTACGCACCCCAGGCGACGTATTTCGTCAAAGAAAAATACGTTGTCACAATAATATAAAAATACAAACAAAACAAAAAAAATAAAATTGGAGCAGTTACTAAGGACTTTTGGCGAAACGTCTTCACTGGCTCGACTTATTTAAACCTTTTTATAATAACCCTAACTAAAAATACAGGGTGTCCAGAAACTCTACCGACAAAGGCGTTGTTTTAAACGTCATATTTTTTCAAATTACAGAGTGTCAAATTTAATTTAAAAAATATTTTTAAAACTACCTTTAAACTAACGAATTTTTTTGATATAATAATAGACATTTTAAAAATGTTTAAAATAAATAAAATAATGATATTTCTATGTTTTTTAATAAATTATTTTATAATTGGATATCTGCATTATGGTGTGTAAAACCTTATGCCAATTAATGGTAAACTGAGAAACTACAGATGTGTTATGCCAAAAAGTTAAAATTTAATCAAGCATAAACCTATCGAAAGGTTAGTAATTAGGAAAGTACAGGGTGTCAAGCTACAAAAATAAGTTTTTATTTATTTATTTCAATAAGTTTAAATATGTTTTGAATACTTTAATGAAACTCGGTATATAAGGCTTTTCTGTCATGAACTATTTGAAAACAATATTAACTTTTTGCAAATATGAGAGCGCTACTTATACTTTTTGCTGCTCTTGTATCATTTAATCATATTAGGAAACTTTTCTATGCTTTCTACACAAAAAAGGTATACTTGCTTGAGCAACCCGTTTCGAGATATTTGTTAAATTTTAGATGTTGGATGCCCATTCAATTCTTAAAACATTTTTATTTGACACTTTGTTGAATTAACAAAAATAAATCCAGTTTTGTTCTGGTGCATTTTTTTAAAAACATCTAACTCAGTGGTATCAAATTTGGTACCAATTTATAGGCATGAATATACTCTCAAAGTATACAATTTATTACAGATATATACAAAAGCAATCAAAGAATGAAGTAGTCAATTGCGTGGTTGGTTATTACACCCGAAGACTTTTAAACACTGATCTGACATGGTATAAAAACTAATATAACAAGACGATTTTTTTAAATGTTAGAATCTTTTGTTCCTTAAATTATGCCTTTTGGACCTAATATAATGTTTCTTTCCTTTTCTATTCTTTTTGTTTTACATTCAACCTAAAATTTTGTTGGTTCACCTTAAATACCACCTTGATCAATTTTAGTTTACTAAAATACACTAGTAATAATTCTTGTCAACTAAATTATTAAGATTAATATCTTTATAAATTCTTTACATAAAACTTTTCAATGTATTTCTTTAACACAGTTTTCTTTATGGATGTATTATAACTTCTAATAGGCAAAGTTTTCTAAAAATGCAGTTTCTAAATCCTTCGAAAACATTTTCAGTTAGGTTATGTCTAACTTTAAGAAGTTTATTCGTTATTTTGATCCAGGAAAAATATTGGCTTTAAATGTTTATTAGTAGTTGTACTATATTTATTTATTATTATAGAGTTTAGATTTTCTTTGGGATTTATCAAATACCTAAAAATAATATTTTGTAATTATTTTATTTTAAATAAAAAGGTTTTTTTGTTAATATTTTTTGGTAAAATTAATGCTTCTAAAAATGCACATTTAAAACCATTTATTGTAAGGAATAATTAAGAATATAAAAATTTAAATCGTACAATTATTTCTTACAATTTTAAAAATAAAATGCGAATCGCATACAGATAAATTATAATTTTTAAAAATAAAAATACGAGTCTTATGTTTATAAATTTAAATTTTAAAAATGAAACTGCAAATCGTTGAATTAAAAATTACAGAATGGTGATTTCTTAAGGGGTTGAGTTAAGTCAAAATTTTCAATTTTCTGTCAGAGCAAGCTACTTTAAATAAAGTAGGCACTATATAGGGTTTACAGGATCCTTAAATAATATATAAATTAAAAGGTGTGAGAGAGAGAATAATGTATATATCATTTTGAAGATCGTTTTGTCTTTTATCATATCCTCTTAATTTAAAGTAGCTCTCTCCTGCGGGTAATTTATTATTATACATTAAAAAAAATCAATACTTTGACATGCTGTCATATCAACGAAAATAATGACAGAGCTTACAATCTTGGCAGTTCTAAAAGGATTGAGAAGCCTTCAAAATAATATTTTACTTAAAACCTCTCTATTTAGGATTTTGGTGGTGAGTCTAACCCCTGTTAGAGTGTTGCAGCTCAGGGGTAAAAGTGTCAAAAAATGTTTCCCCTAAAATCAAAAATTGACGTGTCCGAGCGTTTTCTTATACATAATTTTGCACCATATGAAAAACTTTTTTATTATTAATTTTACGAAAAAATGTTATTCTTTATAAAAACTTCTGAATGGTTTAAAACCCCTACATGCAATTATAAGATAATAATATTTTGCAGTAGTATATGAAGTAGACAAAAAATATGTTTTTTAAGACGAAAGTACCTCTATTTTTTATATTATCAAAAATTTTTATTGGAAAAAGATGTTTAGAATTAAAACTAAAATTTAAGTATGCAATCGGGTTTATAAAAAAATGGTAAGAATTAAGTCTACATTAGTACATACTTATTTTAAAATGTAATTTGTAAAAAAAAACTAAAAACTGTTAAAACAGCGAAAAGTCTCAGAAACGCTCGTTATCACAAAACAAAGTATATATTTTTAATTAACTAATTTGGATATTTAAATACCATTTTTAATCCCTAACGTCTTTCGTTTATATTTTTTTTAATAATATGGAAAATGAAGGTACTTTTCTCTTAAGTAAAATTCATATTTTTTGTCATACCTCATATACCACTGCAAAAAAAATATTATCTAATAATTGCATTTTATGTTTAAGACCATGCAGAACTTTTATTAAAGAATAACCTTTTTTTATAAAATTAATAATAAAAAAGTTTTCCATATGGTGCGAACTTAAGTAGACACGCTAAATAACCTGGCGTACTCAAAATTAGCTCTGTTTCTTTTCCAAATCATCAGCCTGTAGAAGCTTTTTAAAAATTAACAAAAAATCTAAACAACACGCCCTAGAAACATTTTTTCTTGTTTTCCTTTACATAAACGGTCTTTACTAATTTTACCAAAAAAGTTTTTTTGCCTTTCTATGTAATGTATCATTATTACCGATTTTTTAATACAGTTACAAGGAATGTACTAAAATAATTTATAAAAATAAATATTTCCAGAAATCCTTTACATAGAGCTTTTTCAAGTTTTTCTTTGTCACAATCCTATTTATTGATTCATAGAAACCTCTTATAGGCAAAATCCATATGAAAATGCAGTTTCTGAATGTCTTGAATACATTTTCAGTTATGTAATACCTAAATTTGCGAAGTTTATTCGTTATTTCGTTACAGGGAATATGGTTTTTAAGTCCTATATTTGAAAATGTTTTATTGTTAATTGGATGGTTTGCTTAAATTTATACAAATAAAATGGCAGAAAAACGAACTATTTTATTTTGTTAATAAGTATTAAAGAGTCGAACCCAAGTTTGTGTAATAACAAAAACATTATACAGGTAATTCCCAATGACAATGGTAACACTATACAGGGTGATTAAACTAAAAATGTTGGAGATACAAAGTCGGTTAACATAATAAAGTTATAGTATTTTATTCTGCTGATTAACATGCTGCCAACAGAAAAACTATTAAACATCGGTTTTTTTATTATTAGCAGAAAAATCATATATTATCACTATTTAAAAGATCTACTTAGAAGCCCATATGTGATAAATCCAATTTTGAAGAGTCTTGAAAATATGGATATACGCAGGAATCTAATAGAAAATTGGCATTAAAAAAATACTGTTGCATTACTATTAAATAGATATTTTAAAGAGCTTAGAAAATGCCACATTTGATATGTCTATCTATTAAAGTTTTGGAAATATGGCCATTCAAACCTAAAACATAGTAGATATAATATTCATTTTATCTACGACACTAAACTTAGTGCTTCTAGCTTAGAGCTATAGATATAATAAAAATTTAACATACTTTTCATACTTGAATGGCCATATTCAAAACTATAAAAGAAAGACATATTAAATGTGGTATTAAAGCTCTTTAAAATATCTATTTAACGGTTGTGCCAATTTTCTATGAAATTTTTAAGGATGGCCATACATCCATATACTTTAAGTCTCGTGTCAACAAACTCCTTGTTACCTTGCTTAGGACACCCACGGTACGTTAGTATTTAGGCTGTTAGCCTTTGTGGATTGTCCAAAGATAAAAAAAAATCTCCGAAATTAATAAAAATTGGATATATTACATGAAGACTTTTTAAAATCTCCTTAATTTATCATTTGAATGATGATACCAAAGTAGATTTTTTTAAATAAATTAAAAACCTGATGTTCAATTGTTTTTCTGTTGGCTGCACGTTAATCAGCGGAGAAAATACTACAACTTTACTAATTTAACCAACTTCGAAGTTGGCAATAGTGCCGACTTAAGATTGATTATCCTGTATTATCCTTAAATCAAACGACTTCTAAATTGTATAATAATAATAATTATACTATTTAAAAGATCTTTAAAGAAGCTAAAAACAATACCACATTTGATATACCTTTTTAAATAGTTTCGGAAATACCGCCATTTAAATCTAAAAAAATGATACACGTTTAGCCACATTTAAAAGTATACCGGGTGCCCACGAAAATACTAGCAAGATTGTTATTTTCTTAGAAACTGTGAACAATTTTAAATTTTGGTCGGATGTAAACCATACATCCGACCAAAATTAAAAATTATCTAACACTTCCTAATCCAACCGGATAGGATGCAGGTTTATGATGTGCCAGATTTAATGTGGCACATCTGGTTTAACCAAAAGTGCATCTAACTTTGCTATTTTAAATGGAACACCTTATATATTTTTCTTAAAATCAGTTCTACAGGAAATTCAAAGAAAATATATGTACCACATGTTAATTAGTTTTTGGTTAAAAACAAATAATGGTAGAAAAGGGTTAATGTAATTTCTTACACATAATTAATATGTGTGTGTATGGAGTAGCAGAAGTAATAATAATAATATTGGTATAAAATATACCGAAGTATAAAGTATTTATTTATTTTTATACGATAATTAATATTTGGGTTATCAAATAAGAATTCTCATGACTTCTTTTTACAATTTTTTTGGTATTATGCATACATCAAAGTAATAGAATCCGCAAAGAAATTGACCGCTCGTGATTAGATTAAACAAAAAATAATATTTATGACGGACGGTGAGCCTTTTCGGTACCTTTTAAACCACTCAGTAATTATAAATAAGTAACATTACTTACTTCATATTTTAAATCAAAATTATTCTATTTGATGATTTTTTTTTTAAATTTAAATAAATAACAACAAATCTATAAATTAAATATATTTTTAGTAAATTAAAACAAGGTTAGCAGAATCTAGCAATATTACATTGTTTAATTTTCCTGATTGTTTTTAACAAACTGTAATTACAAATATTTTTATTTTGTGCTTAATAATAGTGTTTATTTTTTATTCGTGAATGTTACCTTTACTATTAATCCAGTGTTACATTTTGAAATTAAAAAAAAGTGTTCGGTTCTTTTCCTCGTTTTTTTTTTACAAATACGCGTGAGGAACAAAGGAATATCACAAGTCATTTTAGTTTATTTGTTGATTCTTTAAAAACACACATAGGTGAATAAATTTTAAACTCTGTAATTTTCGTTAAATAATTACGTTGAGCTTCCAACAATCCAGGTTCGTAGAAACTCCTCCGTTTTGTTTTTTGGGAAACCTGGTAATAAACTGCCAATGAAACTATACATGCTTCTTTAGCCAAATTTATTAAACAAGTGATACAATGACTGCAAGTAACACTAGGACATCTTACAATACACTGTATACGTTAATAATATTGCTACTCCTATTTATACTATTTGAAACAGATAATAAATTAAATAAATTCTACTTCAACAAAAACTCATTTTGATAAATTATGGTATAGCACTATTTAGCGATTCACCCATAGATAAGTTGTAAACATGATGCAGCATGTAAAAATAATAAAAGATTAAGTTTGGAAAAAAGCTAATTTTCATTTATAAGTTAATTATCATATTTAATAGTCTTTAAAAGATTAACACTAAGAATTGTCTATATGCATATTCACCGGTTCTTATTACCAGTGGTGGCGTTAGGCTCTACATAACTAAATATATTTGTGTACCAACAGTCCAATTTTCTAGCGCATTTTATAACTTAACAACATAAATATAAATAAATAATTAAAACTTCTGTATATTTTATTACAGTACACTAAATAGAACTATAAATCCTATAATTTTTATTGAGATATTTTCTTTAATAAATTTATAAGTATCAATTTTTTAATTAGAAGTTTTTTTCTTTAAAAAAAATTGATAGTAAAATAAAAAAATTTGAAAACTGTTTTAAGCAATAACTGTTTATATGTTTTTTAACTGTTTTTCAGATGGTGACATAATATAAAAGGTGTTTAATTCAAAAATGGTTAACTCTTTTAGTTTTCCTTATTTTTTAATGTTCATTTGTTTCTTTTAATATGTTAAAAAATGATAGATGTAAAACTATGATGATACTTTTATACATTTTTTTTTAATTTTTAAAAAGTGTGTGTCAAAATATAAAATTAAAACCTCTATGCTTTTATAGAATACATTAAAAAAAATTTAAAGAAAATCTTATTTAACTAACCGTAATTTTGCATGGTTTACCGTCTCTAGTTATTCTTCTACGCTTATATTTTTAAAATATTCGTTAAAATGGCAGTTGACGGCAATTTATAGCGAATAAATTTGAAATTTAATAGGAAATACCTCTCGGATCTTACCCGTCATTAAACACTGCGGAAAATTTGCTAGAAAGCGGAAAAGCAATAAGGAAATTATTTAGTGTTTTCTAAGTCAAAATTAGAGATTTTTGTTTTAAGTTAATATGGGTTTGAAAAATTATAATTTTTATTAACTTTAAAATAGTAAACAATTTTTAGTGTTTTTTTAACCCAATGTTCCTTTCTTGAATAACTAAATAAATAAAACTTCCGGCAAACAGTGATCGTGATGGGACAATAGCGGGACATAAAAGGGTCAATGTCACTTGAAAATATGTCTGTGACGACGGATGGTGACAGAACGCGCCTTTTTGACTTTAACTGCCATTTCAAACTGGCGAAAAACGGAAAGTTAGGCGACAGACCAACGATATCGAAGTGTATGGAGCCTTATGAGACCATTTACACGTTGAGAACGCGGAAAGTCGGCTATGCGTGTGAAATGTCTCACAAAACTCAATACATTTCGATAGCGTCTGACCGTCGCGTAACTTTCCGTCTTCCGCTAGTGTAAAAGGCAGTTAGGCCAGTTTTTCTTAAAAACAGTCCACACAAATATGGTACCGACACCATTGTTTTTTTTTTTATTTTACATAGAAAGATGCCTTTTGCTTTTTAAAGCAATACACCAAATACCACTTAAATATCTTTAGCGGTTTAAAAATTATGATACAATTTTTTTAGAATTTCAACACTCTATATCTCTGAGAGAAAGCGTTTTCAAACATATGTTTATAAAAAATTGCCATTTAAACTTGTTCCATTAATTTTAAAACACACTGTATAAATAATCTATTTTAAACCCCTAAATAAAGACCCTTTCCACCAGTTTGTATTACTTTAAAGACTAATTCCATTTAATACAATAAACACAATTTCCGTTGTAATAACTTATTAAACAAAACATCACGGATATTCATGCAAAACCTCATTTCCACAAACTGACAGATCCATTAGGTGTTAATAATAACAATTAATTTCAGTGCCCTGGTTTTCCATGGAATATTTAAATAAAACAAAAAAATTAAATTTAATTTAGAACTTCGTAAGTAGTAATATACATTTTTACTTTTAGTTTTAAAATTGTTGTTTAACAAAATGTAAAATAATACTTATGGTTTAGCTTAAAGTGGACCCCAGGTTGTTTGATATTAGACATCGGCATCGCGCCAAAATATTTAAATTTTAAATTTAGGGTGTTTGTTATTTTGTTTCTCACAATTGGTACTGCACTGGACAAGTGTCAGGCTGCGCGATTGAAAATTGCAACGACAATTGTGAATTTTGACTTGATTTGAATACCTCATTGTGTGAGAGGTCCCAAACCATTTTAAGTGATTTTCTTCTATTTTCTGTGTTCCAAAGCTATTACGTGTGCTACATATACGTGTGTGCGCCTTTATTTGTTAAGAGCAAGTTGCCTAGCCTGCTGTAAACTTTACCGCCAAATTCCTCTAGCAAGCCGGCCGGCGAGAAATCTGCGGCAAGAAAACCGCGGCAAAACAGCTAACAGAAGCAGAATAAATCAAAATCTTGGTAAGTGCTCTTTGTATCGTTTGTGAGAAGATAATTTGTAAATCATTTTTCGTAAGTTTGCTTGTTCTTATAAAAAAAATAAGCTAGTCCTTTGATTTTAAAATATAATTGCCACTAATATCGAACATTTTTTGGTCCTTCGAGCCGGATTATTAAGAAAAGTCCTATGGAATGCAATAAATTATATTTTAATTAGTGAAATTATTGTTAAAAAATTGTTCATTTTATATTCTGCTAAATTTAAACATTTCATTTTTTGTGCATCAAACCCATATTTTCGATCGATATCGATAGTTTTTTGTAGGTGTTAAGATAAGGCAAACTTGTTCGCTTCAAACGGTAAAAAGTTTAAGGGAAATTTCTAACCCAGAGTTAACTGGCAGTTAGGCATTATAATAAACAAAAGTTTTATGAAAATTGTGTTAGTAATTAATCAATTTAAATTGCTATTATATTAATATTTTGCATTAGTTAAAAGTTCATTTAGTTTTTGGTGAGTGGAGAAAATCAATTAAAGTTTATTATTTGGTTTTATAAATTGGTAATTACAGCCTATCGTGAGTTAAAAGTGATATATAAAATAAATTATTGTTTTCAACATTTTTTAAATTTTAACTTCCACAAAATTTAATTGAATTTATATGCAGTGTTGCCACATCGCATATTTTTTCGGATTTATATAGGAATTATTTTTCTTTCGCGAAAAATTAATTATTTAATTGTTTGTTTAAAATTAAAAAGAAAACATGAGTGACGTAAAGTCCTTAATTAAAAAACGAAATTAAATTCAAAAGAAAGTTAAAAAATTATATAGTATTGCTACTGACGCAACTTTAGAGGGTGCCTCAGAGCAAACAAAAAACGAGTTCCGCTTACGATATGACAGTTTGTTTGATGATGTCATAAAATTTGAATCGTTACATTTGGACATTGTTGGCCTTATTGATGACGATACTCAAATTGAAGAACAAGACATAATTCAAGATGCCTTTAATGATATGCAATTCGCAATCAAATCATTGTACAGAGATTTTATGTGAAACTCAAATTCAAATAAAACCAAATAATAACTTAACTAATAGTCGGAACAGTGTTAACAGTGACAGATGTGATACGGTGAGACTGCCCAAAATAGAAATTCCTAAATTTGATGGGGATTTTAAAAAGTGGCCGACCTTTTTGACATGTACAAATCATTGATCCATGAATGTACCTCTCTTACTAATATTGAACGCTTTCAATTTTTAGTTTCTTATTTAGAAAAGATGCAGCTATAGTCATAAAAAATATTCCTATTACGGATGCAAATTATAACACAGCTTACGATGCATTAGTGAAACGTTATTAAAATGATAGAGTTTTAGTGACGAATTATTGGCTTTCGGTTTATCAAGCTCCTGCCATTAAAACTAAGTCAGCGATTGAACTTAGAAAATTATTGTCAATCTTTTCTGAAAACTTATCAGCCCTAGATTTATATCAATTAGATTTGTGGGATTTTACTAAATTTAATTTACTTTTTCAAAAAATGGATCATTCGTTAAAAACGCTGTTTGAGTTTGAATATAGTGATAAAAATTTCCGCAGTATAATGATCTTTACACATTTTTGGAGAAACATTGTAGAGCTTTTAGAAAATAGCCAATTAATTCCAAAGCCGGAAAGCAGTAGTGCTGCTTATAAAGCAAACAATAATGATATGTCAAACAAGGGTGGTCATTTTAGGTCTAACGGTCATGGTTTTTCAAGTGGTCATGGTAAAACCAGTGGTAATAAAAATATACATAATTTTATGTCTAACGTAAGTTATTCAAAATGTGATTTTTGCAAAGAAAGTGCCCATTCTTTGATCAAATGTGACAAATTTTTATGTGCTGACGTTGGTGAACGTCATTCCTTTGTGAAGAATAAGCGTTTCTGTTTCAACTGTTTAGCTTTCGGTCATTCTCTCAATAAGTGTGAGAGTACTTCGACATGTCGAGTGTGTCAACTTAGACACCATACGCTTCTACATTTTCCTCCCAAACCAGTGAATTCTAATAGTGATAAATCTTCTTCAGGTGCTAAAGCAGTTCCTGAAAATTCCAGTGGTGAAAATAAATTACAAGTATATTCTAGCAGAATACCCTCTCAAAAATGTATGTTGTTTGCAACCGCTTCAATACTTGTGTTTGATTATTGTGATAGGCCGGTGCGTTGCAGAGCTTTGTTGGATTCCGCTAGTCAAGCAAGCTTTATTAGTGAGGCATGTTTAAATGGACTAGGTCTTCAACCCTTAAAGTCCTCTACTTCTATTCAAGGTCTCAACCAGATGTCTTCGTGTGTGACGCTGGGAAATGTAGCTTTAAAAATTTCTCCAGTTGGTGATAGTAGTCATGTGTATCATGTGGATACAGTTGTGCTACCTCAAATTTGTAACGCTATTCCTTCAGCAAACTTTCATATTCAAAAGTGGAAATACTTGCAGAACTTAACCTTAGCAGATCCTGAGTTTAACAGTTCTAGTGATGTGGATATTTTATTAGGTGTGGATATGTTTTCTCAAATAATTTTACCAGGTTTTCACAAAGGTGAAAATGGTGGTCCCTGTGCTATGAATACTACCTTTGGTTGGATTTTGTTTGGATCTGTGGATTCATTGCCGCCTGCTAACGTTTTAAGTTGTTTTACCGCTCTTAATACTGACTTGGATGAAACTTTAAAAAGATTTTGGGAGATAGAGCATGTTCCTCAGTCGCTAGCCTTGTCCTCCGATGATATCGCTTGTGAAAATTTGTTTGTCAAAGCTTGCAAACGTGAAGCAAATGGACGTTATGTGGTTCAACTTCCTTTTCGAGTTTTACCTCCTTCTTTGGGCGATTCAAGGGCACAAGCAATGCGTCGACTTAATTTGTTGGAAAATAGATTGGCAAGGAATGTTGATTTAAAGAATATGTATTCACAGTTCATGCGGGATTATCTTGACCAAAATCATATGACTGCCGTCGAAGCACTCGCCTCTCCAAGTGATGGATACTTCATTCCGCATCATTGTGTGCTCAAGGGAAGCGGTGAAGCAAAGAAAATTCGTGTTGTATTTGATGCAAGTGCAAAGTCCTCAAATGGTTCTTCATTAAATGATTGCTTATTTAGTGGTCCCAAACTTCAGTGTGAAATAACCTCTATTTTACTACATTTTCGTATTTTTAGTGTTGTGTTTACTACCGATATCCGACAAATGTATCGTCAGATCCTTGTGGCTCCTGATCATCGTGATTTTCAGCGTATTTTGTGGCGTTTTTCTCCTACAAAACCAATTCAAGAGTTTCAATTAAACACTGTGACTTACGGTGTTTCTTCAAGTGCATATCTTGCTATTCGAAGTTTATTGCAGTTAGCCACAGACTATGAAGCCAAGTACCCCTTAGCTGCTCAAATCCTAAGACGTAGTACCTACGTGCACGATATCATGGCTGGTTCCTTTTCAGTTTCCGATGCATTGGAAGTACAAAGGCAGCTCATTGATTTGTTATCTCTTGGAGGCTTTGAACTTAGAAAGTGGTCTAGCAACCATCCAGCTTTACTAGAATCTGTGCCAATAGCTCATCAGCAAACAATCCACTTTAGTGACAAAGACGCCTCTGGTATGAAAGTGTTGGGTTTACAGTGGTCGCCAGTATCTGATTGCTTTTCATACTCAGTGGAACCTATAGCTAGAAAATGTACTAAACGAAATATTTTGTCAGAGATTGCGCGGATATACGATCCCTTAGGTTTTTGTCTCCTACCATTTTAGTAGCCAAATCGTTGATACAGAAGTTGTGGCTTCAAGGTTTAGATTGGGACGATGTTCCCCCTGATGATATAACTCAACAATGGGAATTGTATCGGTCGCAACTTTCTTGTTTGTCATCGCTTTCAATACCTCGTCGTTTTATAAGTGATGAAACGCGTGATGTTGAACTCCATGGTTTCTGTGATGCCTCAGAAGTAGCCTATTCCGCTGTTTTGTACTTGCGACAAGTATTAGTGAACAACAGCGTTGTAATTTCTTTGGTGTGTGGAAAAATCGTGTGGCTCCATTGAAACGGATTTCCTTGCCCCGCTTAGAGTTGTGCGCTGCGGTATTGCTCGCGGATTGTATAGAATTTGTAATTTCTAGTCTGTCTCATGTGAAGATAAACAAAATTTTTGCCTGGTCTGATTCAAGCGTAACTTTATCATGGATAAGGGCGCCTCCCTACAAATGGAAAACCTTCATTGCTAATAGAGTGTCCCAAATTCAGGAAAAGGTGCCTCCTGAGTGCTGGCGTCATGTGTCAGGAAAGTCTAACCCCGCTGACTGTGCATCCCGGGGAATCCTTTCCGAACAGCTTGTTTCACATCCGCTATGGTGGGCGGGACCCCTTGGCTTCAACAGGCTGAATTTATTTGGCCTTCAACGTCGATCCAGGAAATAACTGAAGAAGCCGCTCTAGAGGAGCGAAAAATTGTATGTGTCACCACACATGTGAAACCATTTCTTAATGAACTTCTTGACAAATTCTCCTCGTTGCAAAAAATTCAAAGAGTAGTTGCCTATTGTATTCGTTTCATGACCAAGGCGCGTGTTTGTAGGGATGCCCGTAGAAAGGACGCCTTGTGCCAGCAGGACCTTCAGAATGCCCTGATGGTTGTCGTTAAATTGGTGCAACAGCGTGTGTTTAGCGCCGAGCTTTTGAAAATCGAACAAAATTTACCGTGTTCCAAACCTATAAGACAGCTTGCCCCGTTTTTGGATTCATTTGGAATTATTAGAGTTGGTGGACGCTTAAAACACGCCGACATGGCATTTGACGCTAAGCATCCAGTGCTTCTTCCACGAAGTCACCCCATAACCGACTTAATAATTCAACATTTTCATAATCGAAACCTACATCCAGGCCCCAGAGCTCTTCAGTATTTGATTACCCAACAATTTTGGATTTTATCAGCTCGTCGAGCTATTCGTCATGTGCTTTCTAAGTGTTATCGTTGCTTTCGCACGAACCCGTCTCCATTGAGTCCTTACATGAGCGATTTACCATTAGCCCGTGTTTCACAGGTCAAGGCCTTTACTCACACTGGTGTAGATTTCGCTGGACCCCTGTCCATTGTTTTAGGCAGGTATCGTGGGGTTCGTGGGCATAAAGCATATGTTTGTGTTTTTATTTGCCTCGGAACGAAGGCTGTGCACCTTGAGGCTGTTTCTGACCTTTCATCAGAAGCCTTTCTTGCAGCATTTCGCAGGTTTGTTGCCAGACGTGGTCGATGCACTGACTTGTATAGTGACCGAGGAACAAATTTTGTTGGTGCAAATAATCTGTTATTGTCTTACTGTCATGCATCGTCTGAACAGTTGGCCATAAAGTGGCATTTCAACCCCCTGCGTCTCCCCACTGGGGTGGTATTTGGGAAAGTGCTGTGCGATCCGTGAAATCGCATTTGGTGCGCGTTATTGGGTGTCAAATTCTTACCTTTGAAGAGTTAACGACCCTGTTAGCGCAAATTGAGGCTGTTTTGAATTCAAGGCCTCTGTGTGCCCTTAGTCCAGATCCGAACGATCTGACTAGTCTTACCCCTGGTCATTTTCTGACTACCGAACCATTGATGTCCCCTCCTGACGAGGAATTATCTAGTGTCAACGCAAACCGATTAACCCGGTGGCAGTTGATTCAGCAACTGCACCAACACTTTTGGAAAAGGTGGCACATAGAGTATCTTCATACTCTGCAAACGAGGGCCAAGTGGAACTGTCCTCAAACTCCTCCGGCAGTGGGCACCCTGGTCATTGTAAAGGATTCGAATACGCCACCCATACGGTGGTTACTAGGACGGATTGTTGCATTATATCAGAGCCCTGATAAGATAGTGCGAGTAGCTCAAATCCGTACCGCAAAGGGTATCACTGATAGACCATTGGTCAAACTATGTCCGTTACCTAACCAATAATTTGAATCAAACATAAACTGTGCTGTTATTATTTGTGTGTTGATTAAGAATTTTATTTTTTTCATACCTTAATTTTGGTGTTTGATGTACAGAAAAATAAATAAATTATTTTTGGTGGGCGGAATGTTTGATATTAGACATCGGCATCGCGCCAAAATATTTAAATTTTAAATTTAGGGTGTTTGTTATTTTGTTTCTCACAATTGGTACTGCACTGGACAAGTGTCAGGCTGCGCGATTGAAAATTGCAACGACAATTGTGAATTTTGACTTGATTTGAATACCTCATTGTGTGAGAGGTCCCAAACTATTTTAAGTGATTTTCTTCTATTTTCTGTGTTCCAAAGCTATTACGTGTGCTACATATACGTGTGTGTGCGCCTTTTATTTGTTAAGAGCAAGTTGCCTAGCCCGCTGTAAACTTTACCGCCAAATTCCTCTAGCAAGCCGGCCGGCGAGAAATCTGCGGCAAGAAAACCGCGGCAAAACAGCTAACAGAAGCAGAATAAATCAAAATCTTGGTAAGTGCTCTTTGTATCGTTTGTGAGAAGATAATTTGTAAATCATTTTTCGTAAGTTTGCTTGTTCTTATAAAAAAATAAGCTGGTCCTTTGATTTTAAAATATAATTGCCACTAATATCGATATTATAATACCCTTTACATTTTAGGCAGCCATATAAGACCCTATTGTCTTGCATAAACAAAACTGACATTTCATATCACCTATAAAACAATATTTTATTACGACCATATTACCAAAAGTTAATAGGATTTTTATTCTAATAAAAAACATTTTTGAGATACAAGTTTTCCCGACTTTTAGTTTTGGTTTTGAAAAAAAAAAAAATAAATGCGACAACCTGTATATTTTTGCTTTCATGACTGTATAAATCGTTTTACACAGTGCCGTAATACCCACTAGGCTGACTAGGTTACACCTAGGGCGCCATGATAAAATAGACGCCAGACAGGGATGGTTTTTTTATTGCTTTTTAATTTCTTTTGTGGATAGGGCGCCATGGAATAAAATAGGCGCCACACAGAAAAGGACTTTGTTTTTGCTCTTTCATTTAATTTCTGAAAAGGGTGCCGTGGAATAAAATAGGGGCAACAACAAGTCCAGCCTAGGGCCCCATAAAGGGTTAATCTTTTTACACTTTTTTTAATATAAAATTTAAACCTGCGGGATCGATTCGGAAGAGACGAAAACGACTTACTTTAAATGTTCAGAATAATTTGAAAGTAAACATTTTTACTCTTCAGCTGCCATAACCTACGATTGCTTAACTTTAGAACCAAAACCCTTTTAAAGTCTTAAGTACATTCATCATTCAAATATTATTGTAAATTACTATTTTTTCCAAGCATAACACTTAAAAAAAACATTTTTTTGTATATTTAAATATTTAAAAAAATTATTCGTAAGAACTTCCCGACGACAGGCTATATAATTTTGTAATTGTGTTGTAATTACTTCTCTTATCACGTAAATTTTAACACATTTAAAAAGCGAATGGCATAAATCTTTCTGCGAAGCATTGCAACAAGATAAGCGAACGTAATTTTAATTTTTTTAGAAGCTTCTTTTAAAAAGGGTAAAATGAAAAGCAAATTCAAGTGTGAATGTAATTAAATTTTCATTTTAAACCTGTATTACATGATCATAAAAATAAAACATATGGTAAATTTTGTATGTTTTTATTTCCTTTATTAAAAACCGCCCACACGTTTTAGTATTATCATAGAGTAAGGAAATTATAAGAGTTATCATAGAATAGCCGATTTAAGGACAGGTCATGCGAAAACTCCCAATATAATTTTATTCGTTTCTCGTTGAAATACCGCCAGTTAGTCATTTCAGTAAGCTTACGTGTCTCCCCACCGCTGATGTTACACGAGGCGAGGCTTCGACCGACGCATTTAAAGTGTAAACTGGAAAAATGACAAGCCTGCCGCAAAAGCGGTACGAAAATTTTAGCATGCCATGGTTTCTCTTATCCGTAGGTATGTTACTTTATGGTATTATACAGGGTTCAAAAGGTGCGGAAAAACACCTAAGACTAAAATATGACTATTTAACCCAACTTACCTAAGTGAGTGATTTTGAAGATACAGTGTGGTAAAAATGTCATTATGTCTAAGCTAACCTGGTGTAACAGGTGTTTTAGAATAAAATGCTTATCTTTTAAACTGTGAATCCTTAGGTGATTTTTTAAAGAAAAGTTTAAATAATCTATTGTCCTAAATGGCCTAATTTTACAAATTTTACCACGTCGCATCTGAAAAGTTAAGCCATTTAGGACACAGGTTTATTTAAACGTTTTTTTAATTAAACACCTAAGGACTAACACTCTGAAAAATAGGCATTTAATTTTAAAAAACCGTGTGTACCTAGTGATTTTTTTTTATTTATATATTTTAAAAACGGTTGCTTAAATTAAATTTTACATTACAAACATTACATTACATTACACAATACCAGGGAATATCAAGCTGAAGCCATTGTTTTGTAGCCGGGATACTCGAATAATGGTACTAATTGTTAATAGGGCTTGTTAGCACCTAGTCAGCTTTCGCCCCTTAAAGCTGCCTACTAGGAGTTTTTCGGATTACTTGCAGGAGCATTTAATTTCGTAAAGTTTTTTGAATATCCCCTTTATTGCCACACTTCCAGCATAAATTGCAATTATTTAGTCGGAATGTTATACCGGTATCTTCGTCGATTTGTTTTTTATGTACGATTTTTTATAATTATTTTAATACTTTTGTCAAATTGTCATTTAAATTGAGGTCTTGTAATACCAAATTCATTCTTCTAAGTAATGCCTAATTACTAAATGTTTGCTTTGCTGTTTCGAATTAAAGTGCGTAAGCAAGAGCTTCAGACATTGTTTAAAATTTGGTTCATATTGGGATAGCGCAGGCCTCCAAGGAACTACCTACTGATAATTATTGTTTTATTTTTTTCCAGATATGACGAGTACGTCAAATTCACTAGTCAGACAATATCCGCTTGGCACTCCTGAGGACTTTCGTCGTCTTTCAGTCTTCGTTGTTGGAGTTGCGCTTTATAAACTTCCTCCTTTCTTGTTATAATTTATTGGCGTTCGTTTTTTTATCTTGTCTGCGACAAATTGGTACCAATTATAGGGCAGTGCACATTAAAGCAAGCTTATGAGACTGTTGGACAAAATTAATATATCCAAAACTAATAAAGTTAGACATATCAAATGTGGTATTTTTGGACAATCTTTATAATGGTAATATAATGTACATTGCATTTAAAAATATCATACTTTTTGTCATACCCTGTATTTCTTATGACAAAAAAATTTATAATGGATTCGAAAACTACAGAATTAACTTAATTTACTGATATTTTTGGTAATTATGCAGGATAAAAGAGAATAAAGTTAAGAGGTGTAGATTAATAATAATTGAACTTCAGGTAGTATTTATACTTAGAATATACAAAACCTGTGAATAATTTTTATAATTAACGGGTTATACTAGTTACTTTGGAATTATCAGGATCTTAGAAGTTAGAAGCATTAATAGTTAGCTCTATTACAACTTTTTCATTGCCCTATTGTTAAAACCCAAGGTTCAACATAGTAGCCCCCAGGGTCGGCGTGTTAATTTGGTAAGAAGGGCGCAATAAATTTAAAAAGAAAATTATTAAAACGTATTTATATTTTTTTTGTAAAATATTGAACTCAAAACTTATTCTGCGCCTAACAAATTTTAACTATTCTTAAAATCCAAGGACTAATGGCTGACATGCGCTTGCTTTGTGGCACACAATTTCTGTAAGTTGGATTACACATTGGAAATGGCGACTTACCGTCAAATTTATTACACACTTAATCCTAATTGGACAAATTAATATATTTTTCCGCAAAAAATTATCGTCGGAAATTTGTACTCAGGTTTTGTAAATGGCCCTTTATCGTTTTTAACATTACAATTTTATGATTCTCTTCTAGTGGAAAATCCTAAATACTTCTACACAATGTGGGAAACATATGAAATCAGTTTTCTTTTAACTTGTTACTCTATAAATGTAGAAATTCTGTGTTGTGTTGGGCAGAATTCTGCCCAACACTTAAGACTTTCTTCCTTCAAACAAACCGCTATTTCACTACCACGTAATAACCATCTAACAAATTTTTTATTGCAAATTTGCCGCAATGATAGCATTATTTTTGATCCTAAATAATTCGTTGGCTGGAATTCTCCATTCTATAAGTGTAAAAAACAGCAATTCTTCACATATTGTGATACTTTTACAGAATCTGATGTATTACATTAAATGGGATAAATTATTGAAGTCAGTGGCTTCATTAAGTTGAAGAGCAAATAATTTTCCAGTTAGCTGAGATTCAAGCTGCGCCTAAATGTAAGCAGGTATACAAGTGTGGAAAATCTTTATTCGCCCTTTGCAATTCCCCAAGTGGAAAAGAGAGTATAACTGATTATAATGAATCACATAAGTTCGACTGAAACAGACGATGCGATGTTGTCTAATGCACAAATTTTTCCCCGTTCTCTTTGCTTACATTCAAACGTACTTCCCTATCAGGACACTGGCGCCGGCGATTTTCGTTCTACGTGCTGCGTCCGGATATTTAACAGTGTAACCATAGACTTTCGGGGATTCTTGATGACAAGGTAAAAGGGATGTTTAAAGTAGAAACGGGGATTTATAACGATTAAGGAGTTAAAAACGTAACAAAAATGTGACATTTTCTTTAAATAAATTACAATTAAATAAAAAACTATTAACAAACTAAACATTTTTCCATAAAAAACAATGTAAACAAATGCGATTGTGTGTCTTCCATCCAATATGGCCGACCTAACAATGACGTCGTTCTGAAATAGTTAATAACATAAATTGTCTGTTATTTTGAATGTAATGATTGTAAGATAAATAAACCAAGAAAAAATAATTTCTTTTATTTGGTTGTACGTAAGATTTGACAAACCCTTATAACAATGTGTTTGCTGGTGGCGGCAGTCTGTTTGGTTTTACCTGAACCGAAAATTTGGTAATTTTGCGATTACATTTAATGATTGATAGATAATTCAAGATTCGCTTAATATAATTTTTGGAAATTTGGCACGAGAGATTATCAGATAAGTCTCTTCAAAATGTTACCTTTTTTTGTAAAATGTACATAGAAGGCAGTAATTAACCCTCTTAAAATTTACATGAGATTTTCTATGTTCCGCGCGGCGACGCATCAATCGGTAGGTCTTAATATGTCTCGTATAGTAACAAGTTAAACAGCTAATAATGTATTAGAAATTTTGAAACTAGATTAACATTAGTAAATCTCGTATTTTCCACGTGCAAGTTACACGAGTTTGACCGCGTTAAATAGCCATTAAAACAGCATATCATGCTGTCACGTTCAGCAAGTATACAATGCGGATATTTAAACAGCTTTATTGTTATTTTTGTTTCAGTGTAAAAAAACACGTATTATACGCAAAAGTAATTCGGAATAAGACAAAATAAAATTAAAGGTGTAAGAGCTACGTGCTGTTGCCGTATATAAAGAGGTTATGACATTTCGCCATATTGATGGTGGGTTTTTTTATACAACCAGGAACATTTTCGGATATTATGTTATTAAATACCACTTATGGAAAAAAAGAGATTATTAGAACAACGGTTTACACAACACTTTCTAATTACTAAAAAGTTTCAACTTCTTCAACTTTAAACAAAAAGATATTTGAATATACAACTTCAAAAAAATATATCCGTTAAACCCAGAAGAAGAAGGAGAAATTTTCCATACCCTGAATTAATCATCAGCTGTCAAAGTATAGTAAATTTATCCAGTCTTGCCAAGTTTTTCCTGCTATATGCTTTTTCTCGCCACCCTGAAGTATACAGGGTTAGTAAAAAAACAGGGACGGTGGATTATTTCAGCAACCGTCAAATATAAATGAACCAAATTTTGTGTCAGGGGGTAACTGAACATGAAGAATTACCAAATTGTATTTGCAAAGTTGCCAAGTTTATAGTTTTCCCTGTAGGTTGGACAATTTTAAATAGAATTCCATTATTGAAAACAATTACTTTTATCAACTTTATTATGACCTGATATTATCTCTTTTTTTACTCCTGTCAATTTCGGAGATGGCTAAGATGTAATTATAAGAAAATTTACATGTATTTGTAGCCTTCATCATACAGGATTTATAAAAACCCCGTATTTTTTGTAAAATTTTTTGGTATTTTGGCAAAACCGTCACTGATATAGCTGATAATATACTACATGCAATTTCGCTATACTTTAATGCGATAAACTTTAATGATACATGAACATACAAATCTATGATTTTAGGATATGAATATTTGATTATGCTTTTGTTAAAAGTAATACAAAAACGGCTAGGTATGGTCAATTATCTAAAAAACTATTCAACCAATATTCGTTAAAATTAGTACAGGGGTGAAACTGCACCTTCTAAATTTATAATTAACATTTTTGCGACGTTTTCAAGTTTCTTAGAAAAAAGTCAAGGAAAGAGAATAAGAAAATTTACTGGTAAATACAATTCCTAAATTTTAAATGTCCAGTTGCTCCCCTGTACTAATATTGACGAAATTCGGATGGATCGTTTTTGAGGACCATACCTGGTCGTAGTACAGAAGTAAAAAAACAATATTATTAGGTCATAATAAAGTTGCTACAAGCAATAGATTACAATAATTAAAAATACATTACATTTAAAATTTTAAAATTCCCCAACATAGAGAGAAAGCTGCAGGCTAGGCAACCTTGTAAATATAATTGAATTGGTTATTACTTAAAAATCCTTTCATATATTTTATCATTTTCAGAAATTACTAAAATACCCTAAATCAATTACTTTCTTATCTCCCATAGCTAATGGGTTTACTACGGGATTTTATCACTATACCTATTTTTTGCAAGAGAGAGTAATAAATCATTTAATTTTATGGCAATTCGCTTATGTTAGTCCTGGAGTATAAATATTTTTCTTCAATTCTACCTGTAATGTACTGATAAGGCATCATAATTTTAGGCCGGTAAGACTCCGCTCTAAAATTCGTCAACCTCTTGGGTCAAATACAAAGAAATAACAGATGCTTACCCGTATTTACGTGGGAATAATGATAAAAACCTTGACAGTGGCGGTGCGCTTGAGCTTATTTTGGAAACTTACCCTTTTAAACAGTTTAGGTAAAATGAAAATCTTGTTTCTTTTTATATGTGTAAAAATTTATTTTAAAATTTATAGTATATCAATATTGTACAGTTGGTAAGTAATTATAGTTAATAATAACCATTTTATTAACAAAATAATACACATTAAAAATGCATAGTCAAAAAATAATTATTTAAAATATAATCTATACCTAATTAAATATGCTACATAATTCACATCTAGTTATTCACATTCTTCCATATCTGACATACTATCACTACTTGAGTCATATGAGTCTACTTGTATAATTAGAGGTTCAACAGTTGTATCTACTATTATATCTAAAGACAACATTTTATTTTCTACTTCTAATACATGTTCGACACATTTTTTCCAGTTTTCTGGGGAAGCATTAGATATGGCAATTTGAAATAGTTTTTTTATCTACTAGTTTAAACCTAGTATTATTTCTGGCTACTTCACCTTTCACTTGTGCCCATATAAGTTCTATGGGGTTTAGTTCGCAGTGATAAGGTGGCAGCTGATATACAGTTGTTTTGTTTCTGGGCTATTTTGTCAATTACAAAACGTGTGTACTTAGCTTTATTTGTGGCAACTTTACCTTTACTAGCTGCAACAACTCTAGTTTAACACTATCTGTAGGATGTTCAATATTTTGCTGCATCAACCAGGATTGAATGTCTTTGGGGAAGCCAGCTATTGTACGCGCTTCCTGCCTCCGGAATGCCTCTGTTCCAGACCAGAAAAACAATTTTTAAATGGGTTGCTAACTTAAGGGCAACTGGTTCTTGACTTTCCTAAATCAAGACAGCGATCCGAGATGAAACTGCTGCTATTCCTCAAAATATGGTGATAAAAGTAATGCGGAACTTCTAGGAACGCTTTCGCATGTGTCGCTGCTAACGGCCGTCACACATAATTTTGAAAACATAGTTAAAAAAACCTTAAAGTGTGCTCTTTTGAAAATAATAAAGTTTAGCTTCATATTTTATAGTAGACTTTTTATTTGCTAATCAAATTTGGGAGTCCATTCTGCCGCACCCTGTATAATCAAATACGTTTTTAACAATCTGCTTTTCGTTTACAGTTAAATGGCCGAGACATGCCTGTTTCTGCGGAGAAGCCATTTTTACAATACTGTAATACTTTGAACAATACTTTAACAATTTATAACCACACTCAGTTGCACATACGGAAAGATATTAAAGTATATAAAATTTATAATCCTTATTTAACGCAATTCGGTGTATTTCTTACCCGTTCTTTGCACAGAGACCGGTGCGCCTATGGTTTACAAGCTTCAACCGTCCCGAGACATTTTTATTACTATCTCTTGCAAAAATGAAGTATAATCGATGCGGGTACGTCAAACAACTGAATTTTTATATAAATCTTAATTTACGCAAAATATGACTTAAGGTGTTTTAGTAATAATTGATATAATTATTAAATTCTTCTTGACCCGGTACTCCCTCTCACAAAATTTGGTTCATTTATATTTACCGGTTGCTGAGATAATCCACCATTACGGTTTTTCTACTAACCCTGTATATACAAACGTATATGAATTAACTCTGCTGTCGCGAACATTTGTGAAATATGCAAAAAAATAAGAAAGCTCTTAAGCCCTGGAGCTTAAGCTCTTTAAAGAATTCTAGACCAAACAATTTAAAAAAATGTCGATGAATTTGTTCTGTAACTGAATACTATAAATTTCGAATCATGATAATTACCAAAGACGTATCAAACGATTTAATCTATAAAAAACAAACAAATAAAATGAGTGAAAAATTACTATTTATTATAAGCAAATATTAACCAGTCAAATGATTACACACAAGCAATAAAAACAAGAATCGAAAAGGTTATAGGTGTGTGTACCAACATGAAGTAGATATTTTGTAGCTAAAATCGCCTAAAGTTAAAATAGCAAATGCTCAAATGTTATGTTTTCTTTGTCTTGGTGTATGGTGTTAAAGCATGGACGTTAAACAAACAAGGTTAAAATAAAAATAAATTTGAAATGTGATACACCAAACATCTATTCGCACCAATTTATAACTAAAAATGGTCTAACATTCCAGTCTTTTAATTACAAACGCCCTTTTTATTTATATTGTTTATAGTACTAAGAATAAAAATTCTAATAATCCAATACATACCACTTATTTTCTGCTTAGCTTGGCAAGAGATTAAACAATGAGATATTATTTTTATTTTGTCATTATGTAACTAATAAAAAAAAATATTTAAAGTATTGAGTTAGTTTCTAATAATAAAATTAAAAGTCATATTTAATATTGTGTTATACTTATTATAATAATTGTGAACCCTAAATTTTCTACCTCTATTTCCACGAATTAATCGCCTGGGTAGCTGCACTCGAAGAGCATAATTTACGAAATGTATGTCGCGTGCAGCACGTACCGCTGGCATTTCATACCTTGATTCCTGGGTTTGTTTAAAATATTAAACGTAAATTTTTAACAAAAGACACTTTGGCAATGCTTTTATTATTGCAAAAAAGTAAGATTCGACTTACTTTAAGATCCCACATTTTTAAATACCAGCAATTTTTATAGATGTCCAATAAAAGAAAGAATTAGAGATTTAAACTTCTTTATAATGTTATTTTGTTTTTATAAATACATATTTGAATTTTGTACAAAACTTGGCACTTATTTAAACCTCCATTTTTTTTGCGGCGCAGCCCTCCGCCAAGTATAATTTTCGTATTGAACTTGGCTCATCTTTTTTCATATTTATGTGTTTGGTGGGGAAATCATCACTTTTTGTAAAGAAAACTATTCAGGTATTTGGATTTAGTTTTTTTGCGTTTTGTATGTAGATTTACTTCTGTGTAAATAAAGCGCCCCGTGCGCCCACTGCCGCCGACGATACACACCGTTGGCCGGTTTTTTAGCCCGTATTACAAATTTTTTATATGGGGACACCACCTATTTTTTAGCTTAATTTTATTTTTATATTTTTGCTATACGTATAGCAAATATAATAAAACATATCGCGAATTTAGTACTAGAACTAGGTAACCTAAAACCATAGTTTACGGATAATTGTGGTTATAAATTTGTTTTGCAGGAAGCTGTAGTGGTCTTGTTATAATGCCGTATGCTAGTGTCCGGTACTGTCAATAAAATCAGTTTTTAGTTACCTAGTTCTATTAAGTACTGAAATAGTGTCTACTATAGCTTATGCTGATGTAGATATTTTAATATTGCAAAAATTCGAGTAACCTAGTTGTAATTCTGAAACCACAATTTATTGGGATAGTTTTAAATCTATTGGTAACGATTTAACTTAAAAAAACAACTTTTTTTGTATGGGGATCCCCCTTATTTTCTATTTTTTATAATTAGATTTTAACCTACGCTTATACACAATTACTAAGCAGATTCAAAATTTCAGCTTTCCAGTTCATCTGGAAGTGGATTAGGTTTTTGATCTATACACCTGTGTCAGTCCGTCAGTGAAATTTTGACGACTTTTTGGACCTTTATATCTTTATGACCATTTAAGCTAGCCTCATAAAATGTAGGCTTTTGTTGTCGCCTTATGGATATAAATAAACACACGTAGTTTTATGTGTTTACGTTATGGAGTAAAAGCTAAAAGTAAGGTCAGTGCATGCTTCCAACATAAGTAGAAGCAATGGTAGACTATAAAGTTTACCTCATAGTGGCTTTGGCAGGTACCAAGTACCAAGAATAATTAATGAAAAGTTAACTTTCGTCATTTTGTAAAAGCTAAATTTTAGGTATGTTACTTGGGTACTTATAAGAAGATATTTTCTTAGTCGCCGAACAGTTTTGACAGTTCCAACTCCTTGGCAGACAACCGTTTTGGGAGGCCCTAATGGCCTAAAGAACTCCAATTTTTTTGTTATTTAACAAGATATAACAAAAGTCTTATATAAACCTTTTGGGTTTCTAAAGAGGCTCGTTCTAAAAATATTTTAATGTATACAGAGTGTCTGAAAAAAGTTATTCCTGTAAGGTTGTTTTTTTATTGGTTTTTTGGACACTTTTTATACATCAAAATATGTTTGGGACATGCCTATTTGGAAACCCTACGTTACTAATGTTAGACTATTTGTCATATCTGGGTAAATAAAAATATATTGGACTTCCTCAGACCATTAGGCCACCCCAAAATGGTTGTCAGCCAAGCAGTTGAACTGTCCAAACTGTCTGGCGACTGGGGAAATATCTTTAATAGGTACCCAAGTAACATATTTAAAATACCGCTTTACAAACTGACGAAATTTAAGCTCCAATTCATTAACCCTTGGTACCTGGTACCTGGCAGAAGCCACTATGCGTCAAACTTTATAGTCTACCTTTGCTTCAACTCAAAGTGGAAGCATGTACTGATAAACTTTAGCTCTTATCAAATAACGAAGGTCCGGTTAGTTCTGCTCACGGGCTCTTACTCTATAGGTTTTACTAAAATTGTATTTTAAATCTGGTGACATCACATTGAAAGGGCCTACTTTAAAAATACAATTTAAATTTTTAAAAATGACGTTTGTGGTGGCATGGTTAATAGTTTTTATATACAGCGTGTCCGCCTAAGTTGTTCTACATATGAAAAACTTTTATTTTAATAATTTTACAGAAAAAATCTAAATTTATAAAGTTCTGCATGGTCTAAAATCTAAAATGCAATAATCAGATGATTATTTTTCTTAGTGGTATACGAGTTATCTCAAAAAATAAAAAAATATATTTATATTTTTCGACGCTAAATCCGATTTCAAGGTCAAAAATTGCCCTACATGTCTGGAATTGGCCCCACGGGCCGAAAATGACCTCAATAGGTCCTGAATTTTAACAGCCAGAAACTTTTCGCGCATAAGTAGTAGGTAAGGTCATAGAACTAAAATATACATAAAAATATTACGGTTGTGTTTGCGCCAAACCACGATTTTCCAGCCCTCTAGGGGTCATTATTTCGGTCCCAACCTGAAAATTTCAATGGGCAAAAACTTTTAGCGCATAGTGTAAGAGTCCAAAATACAAATATACATTAAAATATCACTGTTGTGATTACTTCGTATAAAACACGATTTTTCCAAATAGAAACTTTTAATTAGACGTAGACCTGTCGAGCACAAATCCGGCATTGGCTTCAAAATTTATCTTCGACCCCGCCTTATAGTGTAAGATCCGGCTGCTTAAATCTACACCCATCTGTTTCTTTAATAAAACCTATTTCTTATAAATGATACATAGTAGTAGACTAGATTACACCAGGGTTGCCTGGAAAAATTTGGCGGCAAGCAGGGGTTGCCATCATTTGAATTAATTTTTCAATCCGGGCATGGAATAGAAAATTGGCGCACTGCTTTGTGTTGTAAACAAGGACACAGTTGTTTTTAAATTAATAGATAACTATAGGAAGTACATTTTAAAATTACTTTTATAATGTACAGGGTGTCCCAAAAGCACGAAAGTGATCAAGGTTATATACAGCGTGTCTTCAGAAGTTCTTACCAAATGTAAAACTTTTTAATTATTAACTTTACTAAAAAGTGCCTCTTTATAAAAAGTCCTGCTTAATATAAAAATACATTTTCATAAAAATATTTCAGGTTATTCCCTAACTACGGTACCAACTTTAAGAGTGATTTCTTATGTCATTTTATAAAGAAAAGTACCCATAAACATATGTCCAGAGTTTCTTTCTTTATGAGATACAGATCATTAATTATTTTTTAAAAGTCGGTATTTTACAAACAGTGGCGTAATTTTTTTCATTAAAAAATTTTGGCTGTTGTGCCCACTAAGACGCTATTGGCCCCAATAAAGTCAATCTAGTTAAAGCTTTACAACCACTTAATTACCGCAAATACCCAAATTTTGAACCAAATCGGTTAAAGGTATTTAAGATATTTATAAAATATCATTTTTGATTTTAAATTTTAACGCCCTGTATTTTAGAAACGAAGCAATTTCAGGGATATGTTTAAAGAACTTTTTTTTATTAAATGGTATAAGAAATCACTTTTTAAAGCTTCGTGTCGTAGTTAGGAAATACCTTCTATGGTCACTTGATAAAAAGTATTTTTAAGCCACCTCCCTTTTGGTAAGAACTTCCCAAGACACGCTATATACGTATAATATATACCTTGATCACTTTTGTGCTTTTGGGACACTCTGTACATTATGAAAATAATTTTCAAATGTAGCTTCTATAGTTGTCTATCAATCTCAAAAAAAAACTGCCTATTCTATGCCTGGACTGGGGAAAAAATATTCTAGTCTACTACCATGTATCATTCATAATAAAAGGTTTTGATAAAAAAATAGATTGGTGCAGATTTTAGCAGCCGGATCTTGTACTATTACTCCGGAAACCGTATTTCAAGGCCAAGAGAGGCCCGTGGGGTCATTTCTAAGCTCGGGATCCGATTCAGCGTCAAAAAATACATGGAAATACATATGTCTGACCCTTGTGTATAAACTTTCATTTTTTTTGTGGAGCTGTGTAATGTTTTTTTACTCTTAATTGCCTATTTATCACTGTTAAAGAATAATGTAATTTGTTTCAGAAACCTCCATTGAAGCGCGAAGACTCCTTTTTACAACGGTTCGCGACAAGGCAAATACCGGAAACTCAAGAAACTGTTGAGGATACCGGTAGTGAAGGATGTCCTGGTAAATATCTTCATTTATAGTTTTAAAGGTTCAAATTATTAATTAACTTTAACACATTAAAAGAAATTAATTAATATTTAATATTAATTATTCATTATTAGTCCCTGGGCCAGTAACGAAATTCACTTCATGGTAATAACACTTTTAAACCTTTTTGGGGGGTTTCTTTTGACGAGTCTACCACGAATATTCATACCGCCATATATGGAAGCGGCACGTTGACCCAGCCTGTCAATGTCAAATGTTTCGAGTGGCGGACCGGGCAAACGCGTCACTTTTTGTAAGACAAGTTTACCACAATGTTTTACATGCAATTTTTAAACATTGTGCCAAAAATCTAAGTGTTATAGTCAAGAAACAATAAGGCCCATTGACATGTTTTGTTTATGGGATAGGGCGGGTTCCGTAACTATAATCCTAACGATGCATGCAAAACATTGTGGTAAACTTGTCCGACAAAAAAGTGACGCTTTGTCCGGTCCGACACCCGAAACATTAGACATTGACAGGCTGGGTTAACGCGCCGCTTACATGCAGTGCATTTTTTAATGCCCCCCTTTTAATTTTTTAAATGAAATAATTAAAAAAGTAAAACTTTGATAGATGACAATTTCAAGATAACGGCTGTGCGCCATCTTGGAAAAAAAAGTTACATGGAAAAGGGGTCTTTTGGCATACAGTTTTAAAGCTCTCGACGAGTACTTTATAACTCTAGAATATAAAGTCAATACCTTCAACCAGTACAAAATAGCGGTACTTTAAAAATAACCCAAATACCTGATTTGGATGGCCATATGTCCCAAACTAATAAAGTTAGAGATACCGTAATCTTGCTCCTCGATGGCGCAGTGGACAGAGCTTTGATCTTTGAACCCAGAAGTCGCCGTTCGAGTTAAAGAGGGGAAGACATATTTTGGTAGTAGTTATTTAAAAATAACGTCCGTAGTGGTACTAGTGCGTTATCTAAAAGGTGCTGTGAGATGCAAAAATTGCATTTTTAAGTGCTTGGACAACGTTGACGGAACAAGGAAAACGACGAGTTAAACATTTAATAACCCGACACCCACGGTACTCTGGTATTTAGGCATAGGCCTTCGTGGGTTGTCAGAAATAAACCCAATATGGTGTTTTCTTAAAGCTTGTTTAAAATATCTTTTTAATGGTGATACTTGTGATAATATAGTGGGTAGTGGGTAGAAAAAATTGTATATATTTATTTAATGAAGCACCCTGGATTTTATATAACCAATAAAAAGATATTAAAAGAGCTTTAAGAAAATACCACCCTTAGTACATCTAACCTAATTAGTTTTGGAAGTATGTCATCCAAATTAGGTATTATGTAATTTTTTTCCCAAGATGGCGCCCAGCCGCCATCTTCAAATTTTTATCTGTCCCTTTCACTCTAAAATATGATATTTATGCATCAATTTCATATCCCAAAATAAAGGGTGGAGGGCATTAAAGAAATGCACCGTATATGGCGGTATGAATATTCGTGGTAGACTTGTCAAAAGGAATCCCCTAAAATATCATAAAGTGAATACCATTACTGGCCCAATGACTACTTTGAAATAATGGTATTTTTAAATTTTTTTGGGTATAAAAAGCATAAATTAATAGATTCTACATTATTTGTTACTTAAAAAAGAATTTGCTGCATTTGGGCTTTTAGAATACCTTTTCTTAACATTGGTATACTTGTAATAGAATTTCGCTTAAGATTTGTATTAAAAAATAAAAGATGTTATTATTACCCTATATAGAATTTACGTTTTTTGTTACATATTAAAAGGTAAATTTTATTTTATTGATCAAGTTTATTTTTAAAACAGAATTTTATTCAGCTTTTTACAGTGGCCATGAGTACATGCCACAAAAGTAATAGGAATTCATACTGCTATCTTATGAATATTTAGAAACTCTTTATTACTTTACCGACTTGTAAGGTTTTTATTTAAAAATATTGCTTTTCTTAAAAATAAACAGACAAAATTTAAACCTAGCTAAGAAATTAAACCATGATCATTGCGTAATATCTCATTTTCTGTACAGCTTTTTGTTAAAAGGCAATAAAACATAATTGTAAACCCAAAGCATCGCTTTTTAACTAATAGCTGTACAGAAATCGCGATATCACGCGTTGATCACGGTTTAAAATTTTACATATGAAGAGCTTATTGTAAAAATACGATAAGCCACAATCACAAAATACGAAAGTTGAATTATAAAAAATAATGGGTTTAGTTGAACTTTTATCAAAAATAACCTTAAACACCTTTTAATGAGTAATAAACTTTAAGGATATACTAAAAACTTTTTTGTTGTCGCTTATCATATTAATAATTAAATAGATTAGAGAACAAAACGTATTTCTGTGGCTTATCGTGTTTTACAATAAGTCCTTTATGTGTAACTTAGACAGAGTTTAAAATATTCTATATATCAATTTCTTATTTGGAGACACGCAAAAAGGATCTGGAATGAGACCGCTTCGTTGCTGGTTTTAGGGATTAGCGGGTGTTTTTCGTACGTGGTTTCTCCGTATAATATTTTTATGTTTCGAGATAAAGAAATTAAATTCGGCGTATTGATTATTGACATAATTATACAATGATTGCTACTTTCAAATTTTAAATTGCACCACCGGTAAACTTTATCATACCTATTTCTAAAGAATACATTGTTATATATAATGATACCCCATAAGTCATTTTTTGACACGTTTACTTTTTAAAAATTTAATTTTTTAATCTTATTTAAGTACGATAATTAGGCTAATATATTTAATTTAAATCAAATCTTTTGTTTTTTTACTGACTTTTCCAGGAGGTTTAAGAAAAACCTATTTGTGGTTCCAACTCTTTTTTTTTAATGAAGGGTAACTTGTTAGCATATTCTTAAAGAACATTTTATTTTCTAATATATTTGGTACAACATGCATAATATTTAAAAAAGATTTTTTCGAAAAATATAAAAATCATAAAAAAATAATTTTCCAGCAAAAACCATTCGTGTTTTGTTTTGCCAAGAAATTATTTTTTATTATTTGTGTATTATTATTATTTATTTTTTAAAACCTTTCCAAAATATATTGTATGTAGTACCAATTTGTTTAAAGTAAAATGTTTTTTTAGAAAAAAGCCGAAAGTATAATAGATAACAAATAAAAACCAAAAAACCCAAGTAACAAGTTTTCCACAGTTATTTGAAAGAAAGTTATAGAGTTAAAAATTAAGAAATATTTACTTTTTGTCATAAAAATAATTTGGTTTATAGTAGGGGAGGTAGCACTAGATTTGAAAAGTCATTTTATATAGGCTAAAAACTTCATAAGTTACAGTTGTTTTCTTTTATTTATCAGTGACAAGCGTCAGCTGCCCAAGTAGCGGTGGATTCAACGATGGCAGCATCTAAAAGTCGGTAAAAAAAAATCCAAAATGTAATTTTATACCGTGCCAAAATTTTGAGACAGTTCTTTAGATTATTTTAAACTAAAAAATAGCAATTAAACAATATTGAAGATGGTGGATCATACGTCAGTCACGTATATAAAGATCAAAAAATTTAATCACAAACTCATTTTTTACATTATAAAATTTATACAGTTGATTATTTATATTTCCAATATAATAAAAAAACCGTCAGCTGGACTTTTAATGGGGGAAAGACCGTCAGTCAGCGCCATAAATATGCTGGGCCAAAATTCGTATTTTAAAGTAAACAGGGCCTTATTTTAAAACTTTTTTAATAAACGACTATAGCCACTGTATATTTATTTTTCGTAGAATTTTATATTCTAATCAGAAAAACATTTGAAGCAAAAACAAAAGAGTAACAGCACTCAGGCACGTATTTTTAAATGGAGTATCCCGTATATTTTTATATCAATGGATAGGAGATTGTCACGAGAAATTCGGTGATATAGGGGTTGCTGGGTTAATTTTCTGCGGTTCTAATGCAATTAATTAAAAACTGCATTATACTATAAGGATAGTTTCACCTGAAAAAAAAACCTGACTGCTCCAGGTCACATGTGCTTATTTGTCAAAGTCAAGAATTTTAAAAATATTTTTATTATTTTTGGGTTTAGAAAGAGAAATATTATATAATTTTTACTATATTATATAATTTGAAGTCGTTCTTCTGATAAAAACGTCATTATAAAAGTGTCTCACAAATTTTGACAAGGTTTAAAATTACTTTCGGTCACTTTTTTTAACGAATTTCATATGCTGCCACCGTTGACTCCACCGCAGAAGCGGCGACTGACGCTCATTTTAATGGCTATTTAACACTATTTTACTGCTACAAATAAAATTCATTCGGTATAAAATTGGTATAAAAACATAGCGCCACCTCCCCTACTGTTAGGTGACTTAGTGCGAAAGGGGCACTAGCAACTTTTTGAAACAGTTATTATACCGGGTGATGCATCGCCGGGCGGGGCATAGGAAATCCCATGTAATTTTTAATGTGGTTATATATTGGCTCCCCTAATTATTTTAAAGAAAAATTCTAAAAAGTTTATTAAAGAGCATGCAAATCTACGTCCATGGTAAAAACTTTAGATTTTTTGGTTAACCCGTTTGCTAGTTAGATGCTAATATATTTTTAAAAATTGTTACATTATTATCGCCTCATATTTATGAACAACAATAAAAATACCAGTTAGCGTGACATAACGTTCCCGAACAGTCAGGGTATTATGTGCCGGGCAGCCATCCATTTGGTACCAAATTTCCTGATTTTCCCTGGATACATTATTTAAACCGGGTAAAATAAGTTCTTCGAGTAGTTCCAAATAAAATTCTGCATTCAAATATTGATTAAGAAAAAATGGTCCAATAATATGTTGTCCGAAAATCCCCGCCCAAATATTTACTTTCTGTGGATATTACGTCCTTGTTTCGACAAATCTGTGTTGGTTTTCTTTGCTCCAGTATCGGTAATTTTGATGATTGGGTTCATTGTTTAACGTAAATGTGCACTCATCAGTAAAACAAATATTTCTTAAAAATTCCCTGTCCATGTTTGCCCTTTCCATCATGTCAAAACAAAATTCCTGCCGTCGTATTTCATCCCCATCCCTTAGCTCTTGATGTCTTTCATATTTGTATGAAATGTATTTATGCCTTCTCAAAATCAGAGCACTGTTGATTAATCTTTTCCTATTATATCCTGAAGTTTCCTTGTACTCACCCTCCCTTTATTTTCTTCCACATGCAATAAAATTTCCATCATCTCTTACATTTTCTTCTCTTTAATACTCCCCAGCTTCACATCTGCAGTTATTTATCACTGTGCCTTTGGTCTCAAATTTCATGATAGTCCTATCGACTGTTGATTTTCCGGGTATCGGTTTATTCGTATACTGAACAGCGAACACGTCTGACACTGCTTTTGGTAACTATTTCCTTGATAGTACCATTTAATCATCAATACTTTTTCTTCAGTAGTATAACTCATGGTTAATCTTTTCGCTCTACGATTTTTTGATAATAATAAAGCACTTAATTTCAAAATGACAACGTTATGTCACGCTAACTGGTATTTTTATTTCTGTTCATAAATATGTGGCGATAATAATGTAACAATTTTTAAAAATATATTAGCACCTAACTAGCAAACGGGTTAACCGAAAAATCTAAAGTTTTTACCATGGACGTAGATTTGCATGCTTTTCAATAAACTTCTAATAGATTTTTCTCTAAAATAATTAGGAGAGCCAATAATTGACCCCATTAAAAATTACATGGGATTTCCTATGTCCCGCCCGGCGATGCATCACGCGGTATATGTGTTCTATATTTTACTAATTTAATTTTTTTTTCAGGTGATAATAGATCAGCGCCAAGAAGACGAAGAAAAAGATTAAGGCAACCGCGTACCGTTGTAAATCCAGACTCAAATTTTTATTTTTATTGGTTATTTGTGATAACGATTTGTGTGTTGTATAATATGTGGACTTTAATTGTTAGGCAAAGTTTTCCTGAACTTCAGGTAAGAATATTTTTTAAATTTTTGTTTTGAAAATGTTGTTTATTCTTATAAAGAGTAATTGCACCAAAAAATCTAAACGCCCATTGCATTTTCAAATGGGTGTGTTGGATTTACAAGGTAATTTATTTTTAAGTAAACAGGACTATTTTTGAACTTCCCTGTACTTTTTTAATAAAACAAATATAGCCATTTCGTTTATTTTTTTATGTAGAATTTAAAATGTTAATTAGAGAAAAACATTTAAAACAAAAACAATAAAGTTACAGCATAACTGACGTATTTTTAAATGGAATACCTCGTACATTTTTATACAGCGTGTCTACTTGGGTCGCACCATATGAATAACGTTTTTATTACTAATTTTACAAAAAAAAGTTTTGCGTGATCTTAAACCTTAAATATAATCATCAGATATTATATTTTTGCAGTGGTATACGGGTTATGCTAAGAAGTATGAAGTTTTACATCAGAGGAAAATACAGTGCGTCCAATCTAACTTGTTCACATTTTAAATGTTTATAACTTTTTTATTTCTTAGCTTAAAAAAAATATTTAGAACACCAACCTGAACAGTGAATTATCAAGTTTTTTTCTTCTGTTATGAAGATTACACAAAACAGTTTTATTAACAGAATATATTGACATAAATTACATTTTTTTAAACGGGACACCCTATTTATAATAAATAACACCAATTAAAAGGTCTCTTAAAAAGCTTTACAAAAATACAACAATTGACTTTATCTATCTTTAATAGCTTTGCCAACATGACCATTTAAATATGAAAAACATTATATATACAATTTTCACTATACTTACTTAGAGCAATAAGCTTATACTGTCACACATACATACATACATACACATACATTAGCAAGTTAAATAAAAGCTTTTAACAAAATAATAGCAGATATACATCTATTTCCGAACCAAGCATCAAAAATGTAAATGAAATTAATTGTCTTAACCAAAAACCTTAAATAATTTCGGCGAGCTTGGAAAGGCTAGGGAAAGCTTGTAGATCTTGTTTTAAAAGCAACGGGGTAATATAAAATATTTAAAATGGTAGTAATATTATAACTTATGGTATAAGTGTTTTATTACCACCATATTTAACCTCCTATTATATTTTATTTAAATTCGTTTATTATATTTTTAATGCTTGGTTTAGGCATAGATATATTATATCATTTTTAGCTTATAATATCATTTAAAGCAGTTCTACTGATAAAAACCTCAATTAAAAACTACCCCAAATAAAAATTCCTGACCGACAAATAAACACCAGTGACCTGTGCGAGCCAGGTTTCTCCAGGTGAAACTATCCTCGTTTTCACGGTGATAGTACTATTGTAAAAGAGCTCTCATGATAGGTAGCTTGATAGTCCTATTATGAAATTGAGGTGTCTACACTTATAAAAACTATCATTACAGTAACCAATGTATTATTATTTTATTAATGTAAAAAGTCCTGATAAGGGAAGCAGAATTTGTTCAAAATGGTTCCTTTTTGCTCTGCTTTTAAAATTGAAAGAGCTTTTTTCCATAAATATGGAAACCATTTATATTCTTGCAAAAATGTTTCATGTTAAGGGGTTATATACAGTTAGATAGCCGAAAAAAGTGAATTTTCAAGAAATTTTTCTGAGAAAACTTTTAAATTCAATAATTTAAAAATTTGTACACATAATATGGTATCTTTTAGCTGTATATTAAGACCAAGTATTAGTAAAAATATTTATTTGGAAAGGAGCTACAGCTGATCTCCGGAAGCTCCTCTCAAAAAGACGTTTTGCGGTGATCACATCTATGAAGTGGATCCTCTGAAATTAAAAAACCAAACAGATTTCGCTAGAGTTATGTTAAATCTAGTAAGGAATAAGCAATTTTTTTTTGACAAAATGCCGGTTGCCGGCCGACCAAAATTTTGGCCTTAAATTATTAATAAGAAAAATAAATATTTATCGGTGGAAAAAATCTTTGATTAATTACTAAAAATATATTTAAGAAGCTTGTGGTAAAATTTCAGACTAATCGGTTTAGACGTTTTCGAGTAATGTTGGTCACCGACTTTGAAATTATTATTTTGAGAAAAACGCGTTTAAAGTTTGAAAAGCATATAAATATATAAATATTCACTGAAACAAATTTTTTTGTGTGTGTATTTTTAAATGAATGTACATTAAAAAATAAAATAAAAAGAAAATTGATTTTTAAAAATTCTTACTGTTTATAACTCCTAATTTGCCTACGGCTCATTCTAATTTTCTTTGCACTTTCTTCTATTTTTTGTAAGATTTATTATAAAAATTACGTACTACGTGCAATTCGTATACAAACAACAACTTTTATTATGAAAGTTACGCCGAACAATCTAGGCAAGCGAGAAAGTGCGAAAGTATTATCGCGAAAGTATGATAGCTACTGTCGGGTTATTTACATGGTGATAGTTCACGATAGTTCATGTGAAAGTAACTATCATGATACAACTATCGCGAAAACTATCACCGTGAAAACGAAGCTTTATAAATATAAAATTATGCAGTTTTTAAACAATTGCATCAGAACCGCAGGAAATAAACCCAGCAACCTCTAAAAATACATCACTGTGCTATATTTTTTTTTGTTTTGCTCTGAATATTTTTCTGATTAGATTAGATATTAAATTTTACAGAAAAAAATACATAAAAATATCACATTTGATATAACTTAAATTAATAGTTTTGGAAATATGGCCATTTAAATCTGGGTATAATTTCCATTACTTCTAGTGTTACTCTAGTGCCGATGCCTTAATAGAATACTGTAAGAAGAATTATATCTACTATTTTTCAGATTTAAGTTGTCATATTTCGAAAACTATTAAAACCCTTTTAATGGTGACATAATATACAAGATGTATATATTTTCCTGGGTTTTTTATGTTTATTTATTTATTTTTTTAAGCTCAAAACATAATAAAAAACTATGAAACTCTTATACATAGCGTTTTTTTATATTCTTTATGTTTATATTTAAAAGTTGATTGCCAAATATAAATAAAAACCCTGTACATAGCTTTACTTTTTATTAAAGGCTATAACAACAAAATACCATTTATAATAATATATAATAACTATTTTTTGTTGTTTAACTTTTAAAACTATAATAAGTAGGTACTTTATTAAAAATTATTTACCATTTATATTTTTAACTTATTTTAATTAACTTGCTTAAGATACGCGCACATACCACGGCATTGGACGAACGGTACAAATCGAAAAATGAGTCAGCTGTCATGGTTGACTCTTAGAAGGTAGCACTTTTAAACCCTGGGTGGCAACCTTTGGTTTGAAACCCAGGGCAGAAATCGGCTTAAATACTTGCCAAATAACGTAAAATTTAATCCGTATAGGAACATATGGAATGTGGCAAGCGTGGTGTAGAAGCTAACGTACCAGCCTCTCACCGCAGAGACCCGGATTCGAATCTCGGTTTCTTACAACGGGTTTTTAATAGCTCGTCACAGCACAGATAGTAATGGCAAAGCCTGAGTCTAGAATTCTGTCACTTCTAAGTAGTAGTTATTTAAAAATATCGTCAGTGATGGCACTACCGCGTTGTCAAAAAGGTGCTTTGAAATTCAAAAACTACATATTTTAGTGCTTGGATAACGTTGACGGAACAGGGTATAGGGGTGATGGGGTATACCTTCAATAACCCGAAACTCACGATACTCTGGTATTTAGGTATAAGCCTTCTTAAGACGTCACAAATATTTAAGAAAATATTGGCCGGATTTTAATTTAACTTGTATATTTTTGCGAGAAGCAAGTTCTGTGCCTACCATCTGCATATACATGCGCTGCTGTACCGTCCGTCCGATGCCGTCGTATGTTCACGTATCTTTAAGCTTTAAAAAATAAATATGTAGTTGTTTTAATATAAGTTTGACAACTTGCATTATACTAATAATAAATAGCATAAAAATAATGGATAATATAAAAAATATTAGTCTGTTATAAAAAGATGTATTAAAAAAATATATTTTACTAAATAAACATAAAAGAAATACATATTAGAGAATACTTAAATTTAAACATTTATTGTATTTTTTGTTTTTTGTTAGTAAAAATATTTTATAAGTTTACTTTTAATGTTTCAAAATATATGTTTATTTTATTTCCATATTGTAAATAAAACATTTTTCTTTTGATTTCGTATAACAAATTTATATTTTTAAATAAAAAAGGATACTGACAATCCGATATTAGATTTTAATATTTCTTATGATTTTTGAAGGTACCCTGTAAAATTATTTAAAATAAAACACCCTGTACAGTACAGGCAACATACAAATATTTTTTATTTTACTTATTTTCTAAAAAAGCAAAAAGATGCATTTTTTTGTTAAAGTTATTAATTAAAAAGTTTTCATTTGGTAAGGGCTTTCAAAGATACGCTGTATATTTGTATTTTTTTCTATATAATAGTATAATTAAAATATTTAATATTTAGCAATTTATTGTTTTAAATTTAAGAGGTATTAAGTACGGCAAAATAATAAAATTGAATTGTTCGTTTTATCTAATGACCTTTTCACAAAGCAATTATTTCACCACTTAACAACAATAAATTTAAAAACCGTGCTAAACGATTACTGCAATATATTTGCATTTATAGACACTATTGTTTCAAATTGGAACAAATAAATAAAAACTAATCGTTTCACACGCTTTGCGTAGCACATTATTGGGAAAACATGGAAAATTACTAATATAGCGGACATTTATAAAATACTATTCGTATTTAAATTTTGTTTTAATTTAATAATTACTATCCATATACGATCACATAAAACATAGCAATATAAATGTTAATAATTTCTATTAAAAAGAACTAAACCAGACTTTTTTTATTAGAGTTTTAATATTTTTTTTCTTAACAATTTTAATTAAACCGGTTCCCTTACCTGACCTGCATTAAACTCCGACTCCGAGACAGATTTACGCAATTCTTGTTCACATAAGGGCTGGGCATTAGGGAATAACCACCCGCAGAAATAGCCGCAGGGGTACGTTACATGCGATAAAATAATTGTTTTGTTAAATAAAAATAAACCTAGTATAAAATCTCATCAAGTTTTTAGGGTAAAATTTCAACATAATACATTAGTTTACTCCTGAAATGGAATAATTTTTATTCTTATTACCCTTTTCGTTTTGGTGTCATAATATAGACAATCTCAGAAACGGCTTGAAAGAAACACGAAGTTTGATACATTTTAAAAAAGGTAACTTTTGGCCATTTTAAAAATGTAAAATTTATAGGGTTTTTATAAAAAAAAAAATAAATAATAATTCACTGAAACGTCAGTTTCTTTTCTGCAGTTACCTTTTTTATGAATAACCAGTTTATTTTATAAGCTTCTGTACCTTTTAGGATACATTATTCCTCCACGGTTACTTTATTATTACTCCTTCTAAAATACAAATACAAATTTTCTTTCATTAGGAAATCATTATCTGCAAATTATTGAATTAATCTATTAGTTTTATTATTAAAATGAATATATATTTTTTTAATTTTAACGGGTGGTCTGTGTAATTATTATTAATTCGTAAAAAAATAAAGTAATATATATTTAGAAGGGAAAGACCAAGTTTGTATATCGTGCAAAATTTTTCACGTATATACAAACTTCCGTCTTTTCATTCTACTCTTGGACGTGCACACAGCCACTCAAAACCTTTTTAATACATATTTTACTATAAATTTTAGCAAAATTTAGCACTTAAAAATTGTATTTTTTCAGGAAATGGTATCTACCTTTTGGCTCACCTGTGATTCTCTAAGTGACTTGGTTTTTTATTAGATTTGGCTGTACAGTTTAGGACAGGATATTTAGAACAAGGTAGCTATTCCATTAGGTGATTTGAATCATAACAATTTAAATAATAAATTGGTAAAAGCTACAATTAAAATGAAAATATTTAATTTTATTTTTACGGATTAACAAGTTAAATTGGAATATGTTTTTTTTCCTTTTACTTATAAAAATGTTATATTACAAATTATCCATTCAGTTTTGTTGTTAGTAAAATTCTTAGGAACACACAAAAAAATTTAAATAGTTAAAATAGGATACATAAAATATAGAACCCTTTTTCTATTTTTATACAGGGTGGGCCTTAACTGTATAAGCAGTTTTAATATTCAATAAAACAAAGATTAAAAACGTACACATATTTTATTGATATTACTTTAAACTACAAATACTGGAAATCTTTATGACTTAAAAATTATGTCATTTAAGTGACGTTCCTCGCGTTTCTGACGTTTTTGAATCCGGAGTTGCATATTTTCAAAAACGAAACAAGTTGCTCATGGAATAGCATTTATTTGTAGCACAATGTTTTATTTATCCTGGTCTAATGTGGTTGGATTATCTACATAGAACCCTGATTTTAGGTAAACCCACAGAAAACTGGGGCACACTGAATATCACTCCTTTGTTGGATGAGTTTTTAAGAAAACGTTTCTTTAACAAACCTATGGATACTGTGGTGGTGTGGGGTTAACCAAGGGTCTAAAACGATAATTCAACCATATAAGAACAGTTTAAATGAAAACATTGTGTGGAAAATAAACGCCATTCTTCGAGCAACTTGTCGCGAAAATTTGCACTCTGATTTAAGAATGTCAGCAAAATGACCGATGTCACTTAAACAACATAATTCTTAGGTCATGAACAATGTTCGTTATTTATGGTTTAAAATATTATTAATAAAATATGTGTAAGTACTGTAATTTTTGTTTGAATCTGTCTATACTGTTAAGTCCCACCTTCTACCTATATTTTTTATTTGCAAGGTAATTATACAATTATAATTTACCTTTTTTTCAAATTTTAGGATATAACAAAAAACGTATTTATTTTACAAAAATGTAGCCCAAATTTTATACTTTATTATAAGCTTTTAATAAAATATTAAAGTTTAAGGATTGTTTTAAAGTTTCAAATCTTATGAATTAAATAAACCTTTAAATAAACAAATTTTTGTTACTAACAAAATAAACATATGGAAAAAATAAAGAAGTAGTCGATAGCGTTGTGGCGTTGCAATATAATAGACAAATAAAACAACTGGGTTACACCACTACATGTTCTTTATTAAAAGATTATAAGGTGGAAAATGTTTCGACCATAGAAATGGTTACCATCAGCCCAAAGATAGGAAGCAAAAAAGCCGTCTCTGACACTTCTCTAAAGAAATTTTCATAAAAACTATTTAAAAAAACATTAATAGCTAGCATCGAAAATGAAAAGGGTTGCAGTTACTGTTAAGTGATTGCTTACATTTGTTAGTGGTTACTTAAACTAAGACAACATTTTTGTGGCCCAAACAATCCTACACTTACATTAAACTTTAATTAAACTAAACAAGACTATACATAAAATTTTAATTATAAACTCCTTAAAAGGTAATTTTCTATCTATCTTCTACTACTAAACTTAACTTTTAATAATTTATAATTATTAACAATTAATGTTTAGTTTTGTTTAATTTAATTAAAACTTAATGTAGGATTGTTCGGGCCCAAAAATGTTATCCTAGTTTAAGCAACCAGCACCAAATGTAAGCTATCACTTAACAGTAAATGCAACTCTCTTTTCATTTTTGATGATGCTTTCAACTATCAATGTTTCCTTAAAAGGTTTTTTTATTTTATTTTTTTCGAGAAGTGTCATAGACTGCTTCTTTGCTTCTTATTTTTGAGCGGATAATGACCATCTCTATGGTCAAAACATGTCCCATCCTTAATTTTTCAATAAAGAACATTTAGTAGTGAAAACAGTGACCCTATTGGCAGGGGTCAGGGCTGTTTCAAAGTGTACCACTACGTATTTTGTCCCGCTGATTTCGAATTTTAAAATTGTTTTTGCGTCGGAAGAGACGAAAATTTGTTTGTTTTTGCTCGTAGACTAAAAGGATGGAAACATTTTTTCAAATAAAGTGCTTTTTTGCTCTTTAAATAAATCTACCAAATGACTTTGTTAAACCTTGATCTGATTGTTAGAACCGAAAATATGGCAAAATTTTTGTAAAAAAATTGCAAAACCACGGCATTTAAGTAAATTTTTACTTATAACTTGGCTTTATTTTAAGTAAAGTAATTTAAATTAACCTTATAATAAGCTTAAATTAAAGAAAAAACTACCAGTTTTAAATCCAAGCTTAAATTTTAATTAAAATCTAATTTAAAATAAAGCTATAACAATTCTAAACAAATCTTTTTTATAAAAAAGCATATAATTTGTTTTGGTTTTTTAGCTACTAAAAGTTTACATTATAGCAAAGCAAGTTACATATTTATATTGTACGATTTAAAAAAAAAAAGATGTGTATTATGCGTATGTTTAAATGTATTTTTTATGTGGAATATTTTAATTTACTTTTATAAAACTAAAAATGTATTAAATTTTTAGGTAACAAATAAATGTTTATTACAAATAAATAGTTGCAGATTAACAAGTACAATCTTATTCTAAAAGTGCGCGAAAACCTAAAAATATTTGTATTACTGTACTTAAATCAATATAAATAATAATGCTCAATTAAATAGGAAATAAATAAGAAAGAATGTATAAAATGGTGAAAAAACATTAGTTTATTTTAATTTTAGTAAAAAATAAAATCGGGTTGTTAAGATTAGTGTAATTCATAGCCTTATGTCCTATCATACTGTTTTAAGGTGGGGCCTCACATAACCGCAACTAGCCCGTGGCCGTGCATTTCCCAGGTGAAATGTAGGAGGTTGCGGTGCAAAAAGTTTTGTATTTAATAAAACTGCAGTAATATCAGTCAATTATTCTACGCTTTTCATAAAACTTGTTCGTAAAAGAAACCTTTACAAATAAGGTAACACAGTTTTAATGTTTGGCCACACATACCTACACCGAGGTCAGCACCGTAGCACGGCCATGTCTTGGTTTTAAAATAAACCGTTGTAATCAAATGCCGTAGGCCCACTATTAACGCACCTTGCCCGACCACATACCGCACTCAAAAATACCAATGTATTCATAAGTTTTAATTCATAAGTTTTACTTACATATTATTCACAAGATGTAACAATTAAATTGATTTTACTTTTTTAATACCTATTAAATCACTTTTTCTTGTAAGTATTGTTTGTTTACAACAACTAACCTTAGTTCACGAACTTTTTATTTTTATATGTAATAAACTTAAATAATAGATTACGTCCGGTAAACTCAAAGCTTGGTCGGAAAACATCGGCGCTATCCGGTGGATCGGAAACCACGTATGGTTTCATTGACTGGGCATGTCTCAGACCGTACGATGCATCACCTTCGAAATTAAAAATTTAAACAAAACGCATCGAGACACGGTCGTACTACGGTGAGGGCCTTGTGGGGCATCGGTGCGGTTATGTAAGACTTTTACTTTTTTACTACACTCAAAGTTTTGATAGAAAGAAACATTGATAAGTAGAAATATTTGTTTTATTTAAACAAAGAGATATACGTACATAAAACAATAGGCTCAGCTTGACAAAAATATTTTTTTATATTTGCTCTACTTTTCTCTATCACCTTGAAATCGGGATCGGTGCGGTTATGTGTGGCCCGACCTTTAGTCGTTCGGCGCGTAACGCGCACTTTAAAACAGATCTATTACATTGAATAATATATTTAAACATACGTATAATACACAAAATTCTTTGTCTTGGATCGTACAATTCGAATATGTAACTTGCTTTGCTATAATGCAAACTTTTAGTAGCTAAAAAGCCGTAAAAATTGACCTAAATGCCAAAATTTTGCATATATTTTCCGGTTCTAACAATCAAATCAAGGTTTACCAGGGATCATTTTGTAGATCTTTTTAAGGAACAAATTTAATTAAAAATGTTTCCATATCCTTGAGTCTATGAGCTAGAAAAATTAAATCATTAAAAAAAAACCGTTTCTTTCTACGCAAAGGCAAGTTTAAAATTAGAAATCAGCGGGTCAAAATACGTAGGAATACACTTTTAAACTCCATGGACGTTGATCGGTCACGAAACAGCTCTGGCCCCTGGACTATTGTCTATTATTAACATATGGGTTAAAAAGCAAATTTGGGTATTAATTCGACGTCCTAAATAAATAACTTCCAAATATTTGTTTTAGGTTTAATGGTATATGATTCTAAAAAACTGGCCTGTCATTACCTTCGCTCACGTGCCTTCTTACTGGATCTCACTGCGTTGTGTCCAGTAGACCTGCTTCAGTTAAGAATCGGCCCAAATCCTTTACTGAGGTGTCCTAGATTTTTAAAAGTATGTTTTACTCATCCTGTGAAAAAACCATATTTATATAAGGTGCTTTTGAACAGTGGTGCCAAACGGTTATCAGAGTTTATTATCTGAGAATAGTTAATTCACTTGACGACGCGGCTGCGATCAGGCTTCTCCTGCCCTGCCTTTCTTCCGACCTTTTGCTGGCCAAAATCAAAGCCTATTATCCTTTTCTATACTGTGCAGTCGTTCGCTTCGCTTGATACACGGTGGATCGACCTTGCCGGCACTGTTTGCAAACCGCTTTTAAATGCGCCGCAAGGAAGTGTAATACCTATTCTTAGTTGATAAACTCTGTTAGAATTATCTTATTAAAATAAACAAAAAAGTTCATACCGTGACCGCCAAAGAGTTGGACACATATGGCAAAAAAAAATTTTTGAAAATATGAAAAAACTTTTTTGACTATCACCTCAGGGCTCAGTACTGGCATCAACATTGTTTCTTCTACACATCAAATACCTTCTCTCGTCCACAACTAGTTTCATTCATAGTTTTCCTGACCATAGTACCATTCCGCTCCAGTTTTCATGGTTCCTAAACCAATATCTGAACCTGATTTGAAAAGCAAAATGCAAAGCGACATGAAAATAAAAGCGTCTGAAAGCTCGATATCAGCTTGGCAAAGTATGTTGTTGGTTTTCGTTCTACAGGGTGCTAAATCTAATTTTTACCAAACATTTAGTGAAATATCTCGGAATCCACTGAACCGATTGAAGTGAAATTTGGTGTACTCTTACTATTTGGGATAACGAACACAAATATGATATATATTTTGCCATTAACACTAGATGGCGCCACATACAATAACATTCATTAATTATAATGGTCATACCTTTTTGACCTCTGTATGCACAATTGCGAGTAAAAATAATAAAAAGCATTTAATTTTAGTCAAAAAAGGTATACTTTTAATCTCCAAAAGTAGACCGTTTTCGAAATAAACGACTTTTTTATTAAATAACCGTCAGGAATTGTGGCAAAAGATTGTGGAAAGGAGTCAATATCATCAGGGCCCAAAAAGAAACATTATTTGGAGTCAGGCAAAATTTAAATAAAAGAATTAGACAATGTATCCTAGTGGATGGTGAACATTTTCAACATTTATTATAATCAATAGCCTTTTCTAACTTTATCGTTGTTAATTAAATTTTAAAGTGTTCGTGCGCAACCTAATAAAAAGTCGTTTATTGCACCAACGGTCTACTTTTTGGAGATTAAAGAAGTATACCTTTTTTACTAAAATTAAATGCTGTTTTATTATTTTTACTCGCAAATGTGCATACAGGAGGTCAAAAAAGTTATGACCATTTTAATCAATTAATGTTATTGTATGTGGCGCCATCTAGTGGTAATGGCAAAATAGATATCATATTCGTGTTCGTCATCCCAAATAGTAAAAGTACACCAAATTTCACTTTAATCTGTCCAGTGAATTCCGAGATATTTTACTAAATGTTTGGTAAAAATTAGTTTTAACACCCTGTAGAACGAAAACCAATAACATTTTGCTAAGCGATATTAAGCTCAAACGCTTTATTTTCATGTCAGGTATCCTACATTAACCTATGTCCAATTAATTACAGGACACCCTGACCTATTAGAGTAAGAGCCCGTGAGCGGCAGACCTTTGCAATTTTGTAAAAGCTTAAAGTTTGTCAGTACATGCTCCCAATACAGAAAAGGCAATTGTAGACTATTAAGTTTGACTCATAGTGGCTTTGGTGGTACCAAGATTAATGACCTAAAACTTAACTTTTGTCATTTGAAAGTGCTTAATTTTATATGTGCTAGGTACCTATTGAAAGATATTTTCAGTCGCCAGACAGCTTTCGACAGTTTCATACCTTGACAGACAAACATTTTAGGGTGGCCCATTGATTCAAGAAAGCCTAATATTACTGTTATTCATGTAACAAAGTCTAAATTAGAGTTGTAGAGTTTTAAATAGGCATGCCCTAAAAATATTTTTATGTATACAAAGTGTAAAAGTTTAAAAAACAATTAATGACACAAAGTAACCCCTACAGAAACAACTTTGAAGGAAATATTTTTGGGAAATGCCTTTTTGTAAACCCTACAACTTTTATTTGGGACTTTTTGTCATATTGTGTTAAATAACAGAACTGTTGACTTCCTCAGAACACTGGGCCACCCTAACATATTTGTTTGCCAAGAGGTTGGAACTGTCAAAACTATCTGGCATCTAAGAAAATGATATTCTTACTCAAGTAAAATAAATAAAATTTAGCTTTTGCAGAATGACGAAAGTTGGTTTCAATTTACTAACTTTTGGTAGCTGGTACCGACCAAAGCAATTATGAGTCCAACTTTATAGCCCTTTATTGCTTCTACCTATGTTGGGAGCAGGCACAAATTTTCAGCTTTTACAAAATCTCGAATGCCTGCCGCTCACGAGCTCTTTGGACTATAGGTTTATATAACCTTTTTTTTAATAAAATTTGCCCTAAAATAAGGAAAAACCCTGTATAGATTATTTTGCATTAATCATACTGATAACGAGGTTATTAGTGTTTTAAATAAAATAAAAACATTGTTGTTAAAACATACAGGGTGAGTAGAAAAACCATAACAGCATATTATCTCAGCAATCGTTAACTTTAAATGAACTAGATTTTGTGCCAAGGGGTAACTGAATTTGGGTCATTCCATGTGCATGGGTGCAACATTTACACACGTATATTGGTTTCATGTAATTAAATAAAAAAATTGTTTAAATAAAATAAGTCTTTTAACGTCTACATTTTAATATTTTAACTTTATATTACTTTCACTTTATTTTAAAATAATATGTTAAAAGCAAGGAGGGAGGTTCAACTTGCCATCGCGGGAGCAAGAAATTTGGCCCTACCTTCTCAGATCATAGACAAAAAATGAATAAATATGATAATTAAGATACATTATATATGCTATGACTTAATATTCTGAAAGGTATTTAAGTAACAAAAAAACTTTGAACAAAACAGTAATAAGCAATAAATTATGAATTTTTTAGTTAATCGCGGGTGCAACATGATATTATCGCTTGTGCAACCAGTCTAATTTAAGTAAAAATAAACATTTTTTAATTCATATGAAAATTAAATTAATAATCAAATTCTATTTAAAACTAACTGGTATACTTTTGTTGTTGCTTATATTATTATTTCTTTTTTATATACGTCAAAATTGGCAACCTTATAAATATAATTTTTGAATTTTTTATGTTCAGTTACCCCTTGTAAAAAATTTGGTTCATTTATATTTGACGGTTGCTGAGATAATCCACAGTTCCGGTTTTTTCTACTAACCCTGTATTTCATATTAAAGTAGTACTACCGGTGTATGAATTTATGTTCAGAAAATAATAAATATTGGTACCTTATAATTGGAATATCAACTAGTTAAATATTCAAAAGTCTACAGAGGACTAAAAAAGTTTGTGACCTTCAGAGCTTGTGATAGGAGTAATAGTAAAGAAGAAAAATAAGGTATGTGACTGACATGTGGTAACTCCGCCAAAAGGTTATAATGCGCTCAAAATTAAAACGTTCATTGAATACGGTATGGGGACATTAAATTGATGCCAATTCCATACGTTTTTTAGTTACAAAATCCAGTTAGTGATAATAAATATTTGCAATAATTACAAAACATGTTTTTACCGCATGTTTTTAAGTAAACAATACGACGACCATAATTATATTCACGTTAGTTGAAAAGTTAGGTGACAACTCTTTACGTTTGTCCTTACAATTATGTACTACTTGTGCCTAAATTAAAAATTTGTTATATTTTTTTTAAGTGACTGTTTTGACTTTTCAATGAAATATTTTTTTTAGTAATTTTAAATTACCTTAAGCATATATTTGACTCTTGTGTTATCGGTGGTACTACCTTAAAAGAAAATTGTTGTAAAATATGTCAATATTTTTTTCGTTTATTTTTTTTATTATAGGGGGATTGGGTATATCCATATCGACCGGGAGACTATGCAACCTTAACAAGGAAATATTTGGGATCCCTTTACTGGTCCACACTTACCCTTACTACTATAGGAGATTTACCCACCCCCGAAACAAATGCAGAGTAAGTACATTTATAAATATCTTTAAAATATTTTTGCTTCATAGGGTATATTTTATTAAACAAACAGCTTTTCCATTATCAACCCCAGTTCAGTGTCCATCTGAAAAAAATTTATATCTTTAGCTCATCTTTTAGTGTTAAAGTTTATCTTTTTTCTGGTATTTTCGTAAATCATTTTCGTCGTACATGTTTTTATCTTTTTATCTTTAATATACTTCCAAAGCAGATGTCGCTCCAAATAAAATTTTATCATGATGGACTCTAAGAGCTTTTTAGACAGAATATTGTTTTAAGTTTTCTTTTTAAAAATATAGCATTTTTATAGTTTCATAAAAAGGACCAATATTGTTTGTAAAGTATAAAATAATAATTAATGGTGGGCAGTTTTAGTGGGTATTTTGATAACAGTTAAAAAAATACAATGTAATAAATAGAGCAAGAGCCCGCGACGCCCAGACCTTCGTTATTTTATAAAACCTGAAAGTTTTTCTATGTGTTCCCCAACACAGGTAAAGGCGATCCCAGGGACATAAAATAACGAGGTCTGGGCATCTGCCCTCTACTAATTTAAACGTCAAAAGTAAATAATATTTAAGAATGTTATTTTTACAAATAAAATAATAAATAAATTTTAACATGTACAGAATCATTTTAATTCAGTTAGACACTTGATATTAAACAAAAAAGGATGATTTTGGTATTTTTTTAAATTTTGGGAAAATATTTATTGTGTTGTAATATGGAAACGTAAACGTAACAATTTATTAACAAAGTAGAAAAAAGCACATTTTTAAATTTTAAATACAAACGCCAAAACACAAAATTTATTGTAATTTGGATCTTGCGACAAAAGTATCATATGTACTTAGCGCCGCGTAAGCAAAAGATATATTTTATTTTTATTTTTAATATAAATATTTCTGACCCACGAACCCTTTTTTACGCCATTTTAAATGACCTAGTTTATAAAGGTGTGCATCATAAACTAGTTAAATTTTGACGTGCAAATTTGCGGAAAATATGATATACCATTATTTTTAATAGGGTCCCTGGTGCTAAATGGGGTTTTTATTTGAGCGTTATAGAGACCTATTGGGTCGCAAAGCTTGATGATAAGAAGAAAAAAAATTTTTATATTGTATACTTTTTTCATTGTTGGGGGAAGCGGCTTTAGTTTTAAATAGGTCAAAAAAATACTGTTTTTTTTTTTCGGCTTGCGGAAATTGTTCGTATCGTATAATTTATTTATTAATATTCCCTAAAATTTTTATTTTAAAATTAAAAAAATATAGCCCCGCTTAAGAATTACAAAATGATGTGTTTTTACTGAAATCCCCACTTGGGCTCCCCTATCATTAAAAGCGTCCATTTTTACAACTTTATTTATTTTGTTTGCTAATAAAGGTATGATAAAAAACTTATAAATTAATCATTTGTTTAGTTTTCTTGGTAAAATTCTATGATAATTAATTTTTAAATGCTGTTTAGTTTTTGAGAAAATTATTTTCCTATAGAACTCCCTGTATACTTCTATATTTGTTTATTGGGATCCTCTTGGGGCATTAAAAATATATAGTAGTACGTTAGATTTTACATAAATTTTTGCCCTATTTTTATAGTAGGCTATGGTTTAAAATGGCATAAGAAAAATAGGTTAAATATTTTAAAAATTTAATTGTCTTTTAATATCCCCAAATTTTCAATATCGCTTGTGTGTTACAGAACATTTATTTATATAATATTCTTGAACATTGTGTTTTTAAATATTGGTATTTTTTACCTTTTTATCTTTAACTGAAGTGTTTTTTGTTTATCTGTAAGAAATTTAGGGCGTAGCTACGGCCGTATTAGCCTTATCAATGATACAGGGCCCCCAAATGTGTATAAGCAAAAAAGTTAGGTGCTGGAAAACTGTGAAACTGTCGGCTAAATTGGAAAAGTAGGGCCATTTTTTTCTTTTTTTTCGGCTTTCATAAATTTTTGATAGGAACGAAAAAAGCAATGCTAAAACAAATGAGAAAAGCAATGTTCTTTAAAAAGTGGGGACTTTTTTGGTCTTTCTAACTTATTGGGGCACGGGGCCCCTCCAAGGCATTTATTAATAGATTTATTTTTATTAAAATAAATAAAATAATAAACACCAAAAAAAAATTATAATATTTTTAGGATTTTATTATTTTATATTTTATAATTTTTTACTTCAAAGTCATATGTATTTGGTGATATAAAATATAATATTTTTAAAGAAAGCCCAATTAACATATATAAAAATATACAGGATACTCCATAAGATAAACATAAGTGGGGTATTTTTTTAAACTGAGCAATACATAAAAAAATATGTTTATCTAACGATATTTTTCCAAGAAAACTAAAGAATTAGCTTAATTACAGTTTTTCATAACAAAAACAGCAATTCAGTTAAAAAAACTTATAAAAATGTTCAAAGTATCTTTAAAGCTTACCAAAGAAACAATGGGACATTAAAAACTCAAGAAAAATAAAGGGGAAACTTTTTTATATTAAACATTCTGTAAATCATGTTACTACATATTAAAATGGTCCTTTAAAAGCTTAACAATTGTACCACATATGATATGTCTATCTTTTGCAAATATGACCTAAATATTTTTTTATTAACTGATAATAGCAGATTTAAGGCCCAGTGGTACAAAGCAGGTTTAAACTCAGTTCTACTGACGTGAGGTCAGGCCTTTCAGCTTTCCGTAAAATCTCAATACTGCTGTCAGTGTCGAAGAATTGAAAAAAATTGAGATTTTTCGCAAAGTTCAAAGGCCTGACTTTAGTTCAGTAGATTTGAGTTTAAACCTGCTTTGTATGGGCATAAGTGGTCATATTAAAAATATATTAACGATAGACTTAATATATTTGTAAACCTCTTTAAAATAACTTTTAAACGTTGTCGTAATACACAGGGTGTTTAGTTTTAAACCTGTTTACTTTTCTTAACTTTTTGATATTTATTTGCTTCTTTTTTATGCCCAAAAGTTAATGGATAAAAATCCATAAAATTTTATAAAGAAACTTTTTTCTATTCTTTTTCATTGTCGTTGTAAGTGGGCCGCAAAATACAAATGAAAATTCTGTAATAAACTACTATTAAAGATATTTATTTAACTAAACTTTAATAAAAAGAAATTAATACAAGTACAAATTATAATATTAAAAATATAAAATCTATTTTTACAACTTTTAAAATATAATTTTTAGGGTTTTAATTTTAATGTATACTAAATCAAAGCACTTTTTTTATTAGAAAGACGGATTCAGTGGACGGCCCTCGGTCGCTGCCGCGCAGAGGGGTTAAATCACGTCTACTGCAGTTCTCTACTCACAACGGGTAAACAACACCGTATAAGTATAAGTTTGCACCCCTTTCGAATGTACGACACTGGCAGCGGCAGGACCGAGGGTTGGTCGCTCCTACAATTTTTACTATAGTTGTTTTTTAAACAGTATTTTTATTTTGACGTAATGATTATTACATTTTTTTGTCCCTTCTTATTTCGAACTGAACAGACCCTGCCGCTGCCAAGTTTTGTTAAGTTTGTTTTTGTATCTGTTGCTTTCTTTATTGCCATATATTTTCTAAGCGCTGGGTCTTTGCTTTTATTCTTATTAAAAATTACCAAGTACTTTTAAGACTTTTTGCCTAATTTATCTTTGCTTAGTTATACAGTGCTTTTCTTTAATGTGTCTTGCCTCTTTTTTTTTTAACGGATTTATTTAAACATATATTACTTTGGGATATAGAAATAATGCATTTCATTTGGACTATAATTGACAAATAAAAATTTTAAGCTGGCTGCTGGACGCTATCTTAAGAAAAAAATTATTGAAAGAGGTATTCTTGTAGCATATCATTTTAAAGCTCCTGACAAGTACTTTATAACCTTAGAATTTTAGGTATTACCTTTATCTACTGCAAAATGGCGGTACTCTAAAAATTACCTAAATACATGGTTTGGATGGCCATATTTTTAAAACTAATAAAGTAAGAAATACTTAATGTGGTATTTTCTTAAAGGTCTTTTATAGTATATTTCCTAACAATTGCCGAAAGTGCTACTTTTCGCACGCGACTGAAGTTGACCGAACGACGCGTAGCGGAGTTCGGTTAAGCAGTCAAGCAGCATCAGCAGTCAAGCAGTTAAGGAAGGTATTCACTTTATATTCTAGAGATATGAAGTACTCGTAAGAAGCTTGAAAATCATGTGTCGCAAGACCTTTCCATTTAATTCTTTTAAGATGGCGCCCAGCAACCACATTAATGAGGGGTGGGGGCATTCAAGAAATTCACTGCATGTCTGATAATGTAACACCTAAATATTAAATTACCTTTAAAAAAATGCAGCAACTAAATATTAAAAAAACAAAACTTTATAAAAAAATGTATAGTTTATAAATATTATATTATTTACAAAAAATCACGCAAGAAATTAAAGCAATTTAATATGAAATATATTTCTATATCTTTTACAATATCGTCTGCTACTATCGACATTTTTTTAAATTAAAATAAATAAAAACCAGAAAAACATATTATTATTAATTCTCCATTTGGATTGCCCAATTTTTAGCTAATAAGGTTTAATACAATAAATATAAGAGTTTTTACAGCTTTTTAAGGATCTTTTTAATGGTGATATTGGTTTTTATTATACAGGGTAGGACAAAAGAATATATTTTATAGTTTTTATTTTTTTAACACCCTGTATATGTTATCACCAATATGAAATATTTAAAGATATTTAAGAATATATTGTATTTATTATATTAGTACAGATATAAACGCTTTTATCTGCATAATTTGGCAGAAGTTTTTTCAAACAAGGCAGTATAACGGAATGAACTAAAACACGAAAACTTACAAATACCAGGGTATAGCGGAATGAACCTAAAAACACGAAAAACTTTACAAATACCGGGAACTCTAAAACACTTGGGACACGGGAGCGGGAATGCTAACTGGATCCGTTTGATAATTTAACGGAGGGATACGAGAAGAAACACACTACTGCGGTCTTCCGCCAAAGAGAATGGAGAGGGGAGAGAAAACAGTTGATTTACCCCCACCAATTAAGAAATGGCACACACCTGCGACTATTGATTGTGTTCAGCGACCAAAAGAGCTCGTCAAAGTTTTATTTTATTCTTGCTTAACGTTGGTAAAAAGGACGTGCTTGGTTAAAAGTATGGATTTATTTATAATTTTTTGTTTCAGTACGCACTTTTACGTAACATTTTTGTGTCTGAATCAATACTATCAGCCAAATATCTTGCGAACTTTCACCGGTTTGATGGTTAACTTAACACAGCGGGATTACTCGTCATGCGCATGGGAGGTTGTTTTTCCGGCTTGCTATTGGCTGTTATAAATGTCAAAACTCTTGACTTTCACATGTTCAATATGGCTGATGTTTTGTGATTGTTGTGGCTGTATATTTGTTTTGTGTTTTATTCGGTTTGATTTTACGTGTGACCTGTGTTATAGATATAAATTATTGAAACAAAATGTGTGGAAATTTATGGGTTTTTTTAATAAATTATTTTCTAAATTATTTACGTTGTTTTTTTTGAATAAAAACAAATTAACACTTTATATAGGATTTATTTATGTAACAAAACATTATATACATTAATATTTTATATACATCCGTAAAATATATTTAATGAATATCTTGCTGGAGGTAAAAGCACAATGAACCAATAGAGGATTTCTGTGTGCGTCACTCTCTATTTAAAAAATTTGCTTGAACTGTAAAAGACAGACAAATGATCAGTTTAAAAGTATTAATTGTGATAAAAATTATACTAAAGCGAAAAACTAAAAAGGCCTAAAGCCTAAACACTTAAAAAACTTAATAACTGACCCAGTTAAGGTACAAACCAAGATATAGAGTGTGTCTACTTAAGTTCGTACCATAAGGCAAACTTACTATTAATTTTACGAAAAAATTTAACCACTTGATATTAATTGTTTTCAGTGGTTGGTATATGAAAGATCTTAGAAAATATAAATTTATGTTAAGAGGAAAGTACACTTATTTTTGTCAATATTGAAAATTTGTGGAAAAAAATGTTTAGGATTAGGATTTTTTTCTGCAATAACGAGCATTTTTGAGCTTCTATTACAAAAGTATTTTATTTCAAAATAAGTATCCAGTAATGTGGAAACTTAAATTTTCATTGTTAATTAAAACCTACAATCTTATCTGCTTCCTCATACCTAAAAAAACAAGTATGTAGATATCGAATAAAAAGGACCAAGCACAGTGGCCTATGGAAACTGAAATCCTACTACGCTTTTCTTAGTATAAGTAGGTAATATTAACTTATAGACTATAATACCTTTCAACTATTCCGGATCAACATAAATATAAAATTTATTTGGTTGGTAAGTTTGAGCATGCATTGCATTTTCATATATTTCTTAAAATTATACACTTCTTTTACATTTAGTACCATTTTTATGCTAAATAAGTAATCTCGCAATAAAAGTTTAGTTTTCAAGAAATAATTCTATTTAGATTTTTATTTTCAGTTCTCATTTCCCTAAAATTTATACATTTTTCCACATTAACCTATTCCAATCTAAGACAAAAATAGTCTTCTACCAAATAGATTTTAATACATCATTAGCACTAAATTACCAATATTTAGTCATTAAAATATTAATAAACTTCACTATAAACCACATTTTACACTTTTTATTAATGTTTTATGTATATTTACTCAATAAATCAATGTTTTTGAATATATCGCCGAAATTGACATTGGGAGTGCGTATGCGCATGCCCTGCCATCCCGCAGACCCTTTTTTCAAATTGTGCCACTTTTCGAAACGGCGATTGATCCTCTATCTTTGTCTATTCTCTTTGTCTTCCGCGCGACTAAATGGTTTCTACCGCGAAATTACTTAGGTTCGCTGCATGCACGATTTTTACGAGTATCGCGTTGATTTCGTTTGGTTTTTAGAGTTGATTTCTTGTGTTTTTGACTGGTCACAATGTCCCAGCTGGAAATTTAACAAAGAATATAATAAAATTAGTGCTTACTCTCCTAAAACAATAATTACTTTTCAAATGAAAATATAAAAATAAACATAAAGTAATGAACAACTTATAGCATTAGAGCTCATCGTTTTATTTTGAGGATAAAATATAACAGAGAAGAGCAAAAGTGTCTCTTCCTCATCTTATGACATACATTTTAATTTTAAAGATTTGGCGCTGTTAAATTTTAAACGACAAAATGCACTTGTTTTTCCGTTTAATTTCCCGCGCCAGTATAATAGCCCCAATTTCTCAAGCTACCGCCTTCGCTTTCGCGTTCCCGTTGCAAAACCCCTCGTTCGCGTTGGTTTGAGAGTACCTTAAGGCGAACGGAGGTGCCGCCCTTTTTCTAAAAATCGTTTGGGCCAGGCTACGTAACCGTGGACGTAAGGCCCACATTTATAAAGAATTTTATTTCCATCTTTCTTGTTTTTATTTATTTTTTCGTATTGCCTTTCACGATTATATATTAGATTATTACTGTTTGTTTATTGACTTTTTACTGATATCTCTTCAAACAACTGTTTAAACAATAAATTGCTAAGAATTAAACTTTTAAACAGATACATTTTTGTACAAGTTTAAGTATAAACTTTTCCTTAAAATTTATATTTTCAAAGCTCTAACGCGTTAATTTCAAAATGTGGTAGTACAATATTGAATGCGTTGTAACTTCGAAAATATTAATATTAGAAAAAAAGTTTATATAAAAAGTTGTAGAAATGTTGTCAATTTAAAAGTTTGATATTAAGCAGTTTATTATTTAAAAATTATTAGAAAAGATATTGGTAAAAAGTAAATAAACAAACAGTAATAATTTTATAAATCATGAAAGGTTAGTAATACAAAAAATTAAAAACAAAGAAGATAGAAAATTTAACTGTAATAATAAAGGCCCTTATAATTGTGGGCATCAAGAGAACGGTTACGGAGATACAAATTCAAACGTTTTTTGCAAAATGGCGGCACTTCCGTTCACCATATTTGTAAGTATTTTGTGTTTTTAGGCTCATTACGTCATACTGCACCTATCTGTAAAAAATATCTCCTGCCGAATTATGCATTATGGACAAGAGTATCGTACTATATCCAACATTATTAATTTCTACGTCACCCAAAGTTTTTTTATTGATCCGTTTAAGAAAAAAAGAGACACTGTAAATTTCATAACGAATTAAATGTTTAAAAGTAATTTTTACTAAAATTTTTAACATTTTTCTTTATATTTTCAGGTATATTTTACAATAGTTAGCTACTTAATAGGAGTATTTATTTTTGCTACCATCGTTGGCCAAGTAGGAAATGTGATAACCAACCGAAATGCCAACAGACTGGAGTTTGAGAGGCTTCTTGATGGGGCTAAAACGTATATGCGACATCACAAGGTAAGATACTAACCATAAATAACGAATGAAACACTACAGGGTTAATTTTAAGTTGGTGCTTTTTTGATCTTTGGACAATCCACAAAGGCTTAAAGCCTAAATACTAACTTACCGTGAGTTTCTTAAGCGACGTAAGAATGAGGTAACTAATTTTCTTTAATGTCCGAAACTTTTCTTCCATTTCATTTGTTTTTACTTTTTTGACTATTACAACACATTTTTGCTGTGAGAGATAAAAAAATTTCCAGTGGCGCGTGCGGGATATGTATTAAATTTTCTTTTAAGAAAAAATAGTACTTCACTGCTTTTTCTTTAAATTAATATTTAAAGTACTTTTATAAATTAAAGTTAATTTGGTCTCCTTATATTTTTTCGTACAGCAAACGGTTTTCTTAAAAAAAGCCATTTTGATGCAGAGCAAAATCGTTAAAAACTAATATGGTGTTTTTGTTTTTTGACTGTGTTATAAGCTTGATTAAAGCAACCAACTTTCTAATTACTTTAAAATTATTTAAAATTGTAGTAATATTGTGACGTTGAGAATTTTGAAATATACATATATAAGGTCACTTGACGTCACTGGGCAAATGTACCATATGGAACTATCTATTGGGACTATGAGACCGGTGGACCATCACAACTAACTTTGCATTTTTAAAAAACCAACTTAACTTATTTGACTAACTAAATTTAGTACGGGCCTACCCACTAGGGATAGCCCGTACGGGGCTTAACTAAAACTTAAACTTTTTTCTGAACTTCACTGTTACTACCTTATTCTTATCTGATAAAAATCCTTTTTAATTTCTTTCTCTCTTCTTTAAATATCAAATTTTCCAATGTTTGTTTTGCATTTCTAGGCGACCCAGCTTGTTTAATGTTTTTATTTTATTATTATAAGAGTAACCTAGAAAATTGTTTGATTTATACTTTTTAAACCTTGACACCTCACGTATATTTTTATGTACCAAATTTCCCAATGTTACTGGTACAATCTTTTAGAAACTGGTACAATCTTTTTAGAAACTTAAAAAAAAGTATTGTAATGTTCCAAAGAAGTGTACCAAATTTTGTGAATACATCTGAAGTGGTAGGAGAGTTACGATAAAAAGGCATTTTTTCCTAAACCTTTAACAACCTGTATCTCGAAAAGAAAGCATTTTTGGACAAAATTTTATTTAAAAACTCTATTTTCTTGCATTTTATACAGTGTTAAAAGGAAAGTACCAAGTTAAAAATAACCCTGTATAATTTGTCTGATATACAGGCTGTTACAAATTTAAGGCACACTATGCACAAAATATCAGGGCGGTAAAAGATACAGACCTGTTTAAAATAGGGTACGAGTTGCATATTTTAATTCTAAGCAATATTTCGTTATATATTTTTTAAAATTTACGGTACTTTCGGAAGAAAACAAGAAAAAAAAACAAAATTTTGGAAACAGTTATTACTATTTTCTTAGTTTATTTGAAAAGATATTAAAAAAATAAAACATTATTGACTTGAACTCGATGTCAAATTTACTAAATTTTCTTGTAGTACAGCATCAACGATAATATTTATTATATCTACAAGGCACCTGGATTCTGTGTTATTTACCATTAACCTGGTACTGCAGGTTCTGGTGAATAATATGAAAAGTAGGAGATTGTCATCAGCCAAACGCGGCGACTCCTTTATGGTATTAGCATCATTTATAAACTACGAAAGTGGTCGGAGAAAAGGCAGGGCAGGACGGAGCCGCGTCGTCGAGTGACTCAACTATTCGTAGTTAATAAACGATGGTATTAGTACAGCAATCGCGGCTCGCCGACTCGTGTTTTTTGTACCGCTTGGCGAAAGCCGTCTGGTTTCAGCCTTAACGTCATGGCCGTCACATTTAAAAATAATCTTAACTGGCATAAATATATTATATCTATAGCCACAGCAGCTATAAACAACTTAGGATTTCTTTTTTTAGCTAAAATATACAGAGTGACCAGTAACTTAACTAACAAACTTTAAGGGGTGATTCTACGAATATTTTCCTTAAAATATTGTGGTGTAATTAGTCGTTTTTATGTTGGGCAGTTTTGGAGAAAATTATCCAACTTGTATTTTTTTAATACAATACCCTTATATTTTATATTTATTAGGCTTTCATTGAGCTTTCCAAAAATATATACCAGTATATATGTATTTTTTATTTTAAATTTTACTAAAAATTTACATTTTCATAAAGAATCCCGCACAGTCCCAATGGAAAGTGACTTCTGTTTTTTTTTATTATTTAACACCTTATAGATCTTAACTTCCTTATTAAATGTTCTTTTGGGTACAATGCCCGATCGCCTCTAGTTTTTAAGTTATAGAGTCTCAAAGTTGGATATTTGCCAAGGTAAAATTTGAAGTACCCTATATTATTTAAATTTATTTTATACCTTATTAAAGCTTTCACCAAACGTCTTTTAATGCATACCCATAGGATATTATACAGGGTGTCTCACGGTCGATGGTACCTTAGACGTTTACGGAAAACGGAACATTGGATTTTTTTGAAAATTTGGCAACATAGGTGTAGCTTGTGATGTAACGATATAAAATATTTTTAGCAATGCAGCGTTGCCGCGTATACCAAAAAATAGCATAAATTTTGATATTTTAAGTGAAACACCCTATATTTTACTATTTCTTTATATACCACTACTTTCTAAATATGTTTGCCTAATACTATGCTATACCTATCTCTAACGGTTTTTTAAATGGATAAATATTTTTCATATTTTTTGTTTAAAACATGTCTCCTAATAAATAGTTATTTATTATACAAGGAAAAAATTTAGATTTAAGCGTCGCGTCGGGAAACCACACAACCCCGATCTTAAATCTAAAATTTTTCTCGTGTATAATGCACAATTTTTTCTGTGATGGAAAAGACGACAACTTATTGTTGAAAAAACATAACATTAAAGTCAGAAAATGATTCATGTAAAATTTGAAGTTTTAAACAAGTCGACTGGTATTCTTGAAACACAATTAGACCTTTTCATAACTATGGAAATCCTTAAGAAAATTATTTAGTATCTAACAATGTAATTTTGTAAAGTGACAATTTAAAATAAAAAGTTAAAATCAAAAGCGATCCTTAAGTTGTTATTTGAAATATTATAAAGTTAAAAATTATCTGACTGGACTTCTAATATAATTAAAATGTAAGTTTTGTATAATAAAATGTCCTAAAATTAAATATTTACTTTTATTTACGTGTATGTATGTCCGGGAAAAAAGTTATTTTATAAAAAGTCACATTTTTAGTACCTGTTAACAGAGATAAAATGTCAATTTTTTTTCCCGTCACGAAAAAAAAATTTGGTAAATGTAAAATTGCCCGCAACTCTGATTTTAACCAAATTTGGTATACGGGAGTTCTTTGGAGTGCTGATTACGAATCTAAAAGAATTTTAAGTTGAAAACGTCTTCGTTTTTTGAGATATTCATTATCAAAGCTAAAATTTAAACTAAACCTATTGTCACCTATATTCCGCCTTCTTTTGCACAAAATTTTTGATAAAACACTAAATTGACACACAATGTTTTTTAAACACCTTTAAAAACCTGTTTATTATTTATTTTACACGTTTTTTTCAGTAAATTGCAAATGTTTCTACTCTAAACGCTGCAACGATGAATATACATATGTATATGTATACATGGCTGCATACACTGACTTGGTTTAATTAAAGTTCTTAAATTAGTTTAGAAAAAGCAAAAACTCAATTGAAAGAAATGTTTATAAAAGGTTTTTTGATGCTAAATAAAATATTGTGTGCCATTTTAATATTATAACATTAATTTTATGCAAAAAGAAGGGGTATATAGTGAAAATAAGGTTAGTACAAATACCAACTTTGATCATGGATATCTCCAGAAACGAAACGATTTCGACTAAAAATTCTTTCTTATTTGTGATCAGTGCCCCAAAAACAAACCCTTATACGAAATTTGGTCAAAATTGAAGTTGCGGACAGTTTCTAGACAATTACCAAAACTTTTATTACTACTATCTGCATTCGTAAAACACTTAAAATTTAAAAAAGTAGCATCTCAATGTCCTCTTAATCGATTTTGTATTGAGAAATTCGTTTTGAATAATACAGGGTCGCTTAAAATCCGTTATTTCACCCTAGATATAAAAATGTTAAAAAGTCAATTTGTTTAACACCCTGTATATTATCAAAGAACTGGAGATAAAAGCAAATTTTTTTGAAAATCAAAATTATGCATAATAAGTATTTATCAAAGATACCCATAAAATGTCATAACTAAAAATAACAATATGATTATTTGACAGTTGGTGGGTCGTGACATTTTAAGGCTATCTTTAATGGATGTTTGATTGATATTATGCTGAATTTTGATTTTAAAAGAAACTTGCTTTTATCTCCGGAGCCATGGCATTTAGGTATAGGAACATGATATATTATTTGGAAAGGCTTTTTATGGTCCTTCACATTCTTGATAATATACAGGGTGTTTTATTAAAAAAACTTTTTCACATGTTTATATCTAGAGGTAAAATCAACGAATTTTAAGCGACCCTGTATAATTTAAAACAAATTTCTTCATACCAAATCAATTTAGAGGACATTGAGATAATACACCCTAAATTAAAAAAAATATTTAGAAAGTAGTGGCGAATACAAAAATACCAAAATATATAGGGTGTTCCATTTGAAATATCAAAGTTAATGCCACTTTTTGGTATAAGCAGCAACGCTGAATTGTTAAAAATATTTTATATCGTTAGATCACAAGCCATTACCAATGTTGCCAGATTTTCAAAAAATCCAATGTACCTTTTTCCGGAAATGTCTAAGGTACCATTGACCGTGGAGACACCCTGTATTGAATAGTAAATTATATAAAATGTGTTTGTAAATGATGGTTTTTTTTTCATTAATTTTAAAAATAAGTTTTAATTATTTTTGGAGTAGTTTTATAATAAGGTTTTTATTAAAAGAACGGATTTAAATTATATTATATACTAAAAATTATATAATATATCTATTGCTAAACCCAAAAAGTAATAAATGTGTTTTTAAAATTCTTGACTTTACCAAATAAGCACCTGTAACTTCTGGCAGCCAGGTTTTTCAGGTAAAACGATCCTTATAGTATAATGCAGTTTTTAATCAATTGCATCAGAACCGCCAAAAATAAACCCAGCAACCCCTATATCATCAAAGTATTCGTGGAAACCTCTATTTATTGATATAAAAATATACGGGGTATTCCATTTAAAAAATACGCCACTTGTGCTGTAACTTTATTGTTTTTATTTCAAATGTTTTTCTGATTAGATTAATCAATTCTACGGAAAAAATACGCAAAATGGTTATATTCGTTTTAAAGAAGTTCAGGAAAGTTCAAGAATAAAGCCCTGTTTACTTTAAAATAAATAACCTCTACATGTTGACGTATCGGTGACAATACAATTTATTTTTAATTATCACATGTTGTCTTTTAAACCATTCTTCCAACATAAGATTTTATTTCTTTTAATGGCACTTTTGATTGATTAAAACCTAAAAGCGATTTTAGTTGACTGTCTATAAGAACTTTGAAATCATTTTAGGTAGAAGTCGAGATAAATGATAAAAAAGTTTTTTGCTATCTGCTGTAGAATAAAAATTTTACAATACATTTATTTCTTTTACAATTTTATTAAAACGTATTACTTAAAATTAGTTTAAAATAAAGACATAGGTATACACGTCGTGCCACTTAAAAACATTAAATGCGAATTGTTTTTCCAAAACAGGGAAGAGAGGCGGATTAAAACAACAACAATGCAAGACTACTGAGGCACTCTACCCGGAATGTTTACATGCCGGTGCTCGTTGTCTAATCTCTACCTATCAGTGTTCAACATACTAAAAGTCAATTTAACCGACACCCGAAACATGTCAAAATCGACAGGCGTTAAAGCCGACGTTCCATATATGGCGGTATATATATTCGTGGTAGACTAAATAAATTTTTTAAGTGGTATTTGCTTAACCATGTGTCCTTTGTAAACCCCATCCGAGGACAGTCCGTATAAATAAATAATTTTTTAAATGGTATTTGCTTAAAAATTAATAATAGAGGTAGTTTACTCTTGGAGGAAAATCAAGTTTTTAAAGATTTTATGTACTCTGTATAAATCAACATATTTGTTTCGAAAATCGTATTTTTACAGACAAAAATTTTTATAGACAATAATTTTTATCGAAAAAATAATTTTTATCCATGTCTCCTTTTGTAAACCCCATCCGTAGACAGTCCGGATAAGCATTGTGTTACGCATAAAGGTCAGGCCACACATAACCTTACCGAGCCTGGATTCACAGTGATAGAGGAAAGTAGGGCAAATAAATTTGGAAAGATTCAAAGCATTTTTCATACCCTCAAAAACATAAAAAGCATTTTTGTTAAGCTATGTCTATTGTTTTATGAATGTATATTTTTTGTTTAAATAAAACAGATTTTTTTACTGACCTCTGTTCCTTTTTAACTAAAATTTTAGTGTAGTATAGGCAAAAGTCTGACCACACATAACCGCACCGATGTCCCACAAGTTGTTGTGAACAAACAATACAAGAAAAATGATTTAAAGAGTGTAAACTTAATTTTATTGTTACATCTTGTAAATACTATGTGAGTAAAACTTACAAATACATCATTATTTTTTGTTTTATAAGTTTTTAAATTAATATTTTAAGAAATTAAATGACTATAAACATCACAAGTTAAATGTAAAGTTACTAATTAAAAATGCGTTGCAGCCGACGCGACGCGGCGTGACTTACAACGGTTGGTCGGTGATGTTTGTTTACTTGTTAAAATTCGGTGCGGGGTATGTGGTCGAGCTCGAAGCAGTGATATTAAGCCTATGGCATTTGATTACAACGGTACATTTTAAAACCGAGACATGGCCGTGCTACGGCGTATGACTGTTGCCAAGCCTTAAAACTGTGTTACCTTATTTGTAAAGGTTTATTATCAGGTGTAATTTAAAGCGTAGTATATTTCATTTATATTACTGCAATTTGATTGAATTGAAAAAGTTTTTGCACTGAATCCCCCTACATTTCACCAGGAAAACGCACGGCCACTGGCTCATTGCGGTTATGTGTGACCTGATCTTAAAAACACCGAAAAATATATTTAAGTAAATTTTGAAAGATACACTTTTATTTGAACATAACAAGGTTTTTAGATTGAAATTCGAAGCTTTAAAAACAACCTTTTCAGCAAAATAAGGAGAATTATTGCCAATTCTTTCTGGCCTTTTTTATTTCTATTACTTTTATCTCTTTTCCGGGACGTTGGCAGGCAATGTTTTTCGCTTTTTCTGGTTTTAAACGCCTTTAATGCAAAAGTGCACCCGTAAATGTACGTCAGTGAGTAATCGGCTTAGTCTTTTTAAATCGCATCCAATTTTTAGTTGAAAGAAGCTCTTTTAATGTGGTCTACTAAATTAACTGTAAAAGAGCGGGTTTATTTATATTTACATTTTAAAAATTGCAAATTCATTTTATATAGGATCCCATTAATATTATGGGTTGTACATTTTGTACGTATTATTGCAAATAAAAAATAAATTTTTCCTACATACATCATGAAAATATGAATTTTTGCGTAATTAAACATTTAAAATTATTTTTTATGATATTTCTTTATGGCAAAAAAACAAACCTCTTTTACTCTTCGACATAGAAAAGAGTGAGGTAACATGAGGTACTTAGGGATTAAAGTTTAATAAAAGCAACATTTCTGCTTTAAAAGAATTATAATTGTTTTTAGAAAAGTAAGTACTATTAGTCCCTAGGCCAATAATAAAATAGACTTCATAACAAGAACACTTTTAAAACCTGTTTAGAGGTGTTTTTTGACGAGTTTACCACGAATATTCATACCGCCATATACCGGGTGATGCATCGCCGGGCGGAGACATAGGAAATCCCATGTAATTTTTAATGGGGTCAATTATTGGCTCCCCTAATTATTTTAGAGAAAAATTCTATTGAAGTTTATTAAAACGCATGCAAATCTACGTATATGGTAAAAACTTTAGATTTTTCGGTTAACTCGTTTGCTAGTTAGATGCTAATATATTTTTAAAAAGTGTTACATTATTATCGCCTCATATTTATGAACAACAATAAAAATACCAAAAATCGTACAGTGAAACGATTGAAGTTGTAATTATACAAACGAATTAAGTTAAGTTAAACTGAACTAGAGTAACAAATTTCAAGAACTTATGACATTTATAATATTTACATGCTTCAATAAATTATAAAAATTATTACAATAATTTATATGTTGGAAATAAACTTAAAATTTAAGAATTTTTTAAATATTCCTCCATATACCAAATAACCCAGACGTTTATAAAATTGTCTTCTTACATTGGCTAACTGGTAAATTAAAATTTTATTGCATTCTGCAGAAATAGCATTTTTTAACTCATTTAGATTAGAGTAATTTTTATCCTTGTATATCAAGCTTTTTAAGAGGAAGAAGTCATTTGGCGAAATATTAGGAGACTTGGCTGGCCAATTTATGGTGTGATGTAGGCCAATAATATTTCCATTAAAAGCATTGTGTAAATATTCCTGAACAGCCAGGGTATTATGTGCAGGGCAGCCATCCATTTGGAACCAAATTTCCTGATTTTCCCTGGATTTTAGGCTAAATGTCTTAAAATTGCATGTTAAACATTGTGGTAAACTTGTCTGACAAAAAAGTGAGCGTTTGGCCAGTCCGAGACCCGAAACATTTGACTTTGACAGGCTGGGTTAAAGCGCCGCTTCCATATATGGCGGTATGAATATTCGTTGTAGACTTGTCAAAAGAAACCCCCTAAAATGGTTTTAAAAGTGTTCTTATCGTAAAGTTTATTTTATTACTGGCTCAGGGGCAAAATTTATTTCTCTTTTCAAAATTTTAAAAAGATTTAGGTCTTTATGTTTAAAAGGAAAAACATTAAAATTGGAAAATCTGTTTTTACCCAATTGTTTGTGTAAGACGATTAACCCTCGTTGGGTAAGATGAGGTGATAAAGCTTACAAAACTATTTTTTAAGGAAACATTTTTTTGGGGTTTATTATGGACTAAGTAAACAAAAAATATTTTTATCTTTTGTCACTGTGGCACAGAAAATTGTATTGCTGTTTATTTTTGAATCCAAAACACCTTAACTGTTTCGCGTATGTTTTCGTCGGCGAATCACGTACCTCTGTCAGCCGTGCGTAAGAAGCAGACAAAAACTTACAAACCCATATTATGGAAAATAAACAAACGATTTTTATAATTTTTACTTTGGAACTACGGAAGAATTGTCATGAACTCATCTTTCTCCTCTATGCCATCTTACTATATCATTATTAATTAAAAAAAAAAAAAACAAAAAACAGTAAACCTGAAGAGAGCATAATACTGTTCTTAATATTATAGGTTGGTTGAAGCTTCGATAGCAGCCACACCTTACCAGCTAACATTATTTAATAAACTACAGTCACGTGCCAAAGCGAGAAAGAAATATGCGGGAAGACTTCTTCCTATAGTTTAAAAACACGGACAATGAAAAATAATAGCTAAGCAATTGACAGGTGTCATGACGATGCATCGAACGATGTCTGAATAAGGGTAATTGATTGGTTTAAACTGTCAATTTTTCTGAGTACCTCGTTATATTTGCCCCCAACGCCTAGGTTGAACGACCTTAATAAGAGTAGATATGGTCCACTTTTCAAAAAGTGTAGTAGATCCATTTTTTTAAATTGCAAGTATATTGCAGAAAGAATGTGAAATATACCTTTTAGCTACGCTGCTCGAGTTCCAATTGCTTTGTCTTATAAGTCCTTTTTTGTCACCAGTAGTGTAAATACTATATTCCTTGAAATTCTGTATCTTTTAAAAGGATTTACCTATCCTTATAACACTTGTGTATTTTCCTCTATATTTTTAAATGTTCAATTGGAAGAAATGCGTTCTTAAATATATGAAAAACTTTGAAAAAATGCAAAAACACGTAAACTTTGTTTTTGGGGACACTTTGTAGCTTGTTTTCAAACAAATTGTAGCGACTCTCTAGGGATGACTGCGACCCCTTAAATCCTTAATGGGATAAGGGGTTGACTACTACCTTGATTTAAAGGCCATATAACTGCTTTTTAAAAACAATTCTTACAGTTGACTTTTTTGTTAAGTAAATTTCAAAAAATTAAATAAAAATAGTTAACTGTTTAAAACAGGATTTTTTTTTAATTTTATAAAAACACACAAGTTAAAAAAATGTTCTCATAATATGATGTTTTACGTGAGAGACCCTCAGAAATGTTATAATTTATGAACATATGATTTTACAACATTATTAAGTTTTTGTAAAATTTATACTGTATAAGTGTCTACAAAATAATAACCACTATTTTAAAATCCTCCTAAATTAAACTATTGGCTTAAGGGTAATATGTTTTATTGCAACTCTTAATGTCTTAACCCATTGACCGCAAAATTTGTTTTTTGAAAAAAGTGTCTTATTTTTGAGATTTTATTTAAAAATTTTTGTAAACATTTACAAGCAAATATGTAAAAAAACATGTGTTACCATGTGGCAAGGCTAGCCAAATAGGGGATTAATTTTTTTTTATATTAGACTTAGATCAAGATCTTTTCTTAAAGCAGAAAACAGATGTTTGGCTTATTTATACAAAATTGACCGTTGGATAAATCTATTAGTACTTAGTCAATGCTATTGTTGCCGTATGGCAAACACTAGCGGTAATTGAGTTTACTAGCTTTCTCCGATTTATTTAAAGTACTAAATAAAACAGTCAAATGTATGGTATTTTAAAAAGAAAATTAAATGATTTTGAAAACATGTATTATATAGGTATCTAACTCCTCTTCCTGTTTAAGATTTTTGGATATTGTTACAGACTTTCAAAATGTGTTAAGGTTAAAGAATTTTAGCGAGTAAGGATCATTTAATTTAGTTTTTTAATTTATTTAAATAATTTACCTTAATTTTTCCAAGTTCTTTCATCACTTTTGAAGGTTTCCGAAACCGACACCCACGGTACTCTGGTATTTAGGCATATGCCTTCGTGGGCTGTCAAAGGATAAAAAAATCACTTTCGCAGGTTTCCGAAAACGCCTGAATTATCCATTGAGAACTTTTATGACATCCTGTACTACGGAATTTTCGCTATATTTCTCTAAAATTCTAGATCATTCTTGACTCTTTCACATTACTATAAAAGGGCGACAGAAAACCTTCGAATTATTAGTATAGATTCGACTTTGTACTGTAAACTTCGAGACATCGACAAGTGAAGATGTCGTTGTTGTAACCATAGTTACATTCCATTGTTAATAAAGGTATAAAAACGAAGACACGTGTTTTTATACGAGGTAATTCGAAACAATATTATTGTGTCTACATCTGGAGGGCTAATATAAATTGATTAAAATAAGCATATTATGTGTTTTCCACAAAAACAAAGTCCGCGTGTTTTTGCATTTTTAAATTTTTATGGATGCTAAATTGCTAAGGGTGGTATCTTTATAAATAAATTAAAAATACATTGTGGGCCTAATTAAACTTGCACACTTTTAAGTAATAGTCACTTTTTATCTGTTGCACTTAACCTTTTTATTTTTAAAGGGCTAATAGGTAGATATGTATTATCTAGGTTTACCAATTTTAGTCAAATAGATTTAAACAGGACCGGACTTACAGGACTTTTCCAAACTACTAACACGCTAAAAAGAGAAAAAGAGAAATACATGCTTTTGTGGCGCATTATTTATCAAGAATAATCATAATTTCTGAATTCTTAACTTGTTGACAGATTTGCTTTTATTGAATCATTTTCTATAGTTTGTCTACAAGAAAAACCTATTAGCTTAATTGTAGCTAGATCCAAGGTTAAATACAGTATTTTGGAAAAAATCACGTGAATCCAGTCCTAAGCAAATATAATAGTTAAAGGGTTGGAAATTCGTTGGTATGTCAGGGGTTTTTACAGATAGTTTTTCTTATAACTGTTTTACCTTTTAAGATAGTAAAATAAAATTTGGTTTGTCGTTATTTGACATAATTGTAAATCGGTTAATGTATTCACTTGTTTTTTAATAATTCCGGCTTAACCGGAAATGATTGTTACTGTCAAATTTTAAATGGTATCACATGTATATTTTATCTTATTTTGATAGAATATCACATTCTAAATACTTTTTGATACTCCTGCTGTCAATTTTTTTCTCTATAGTGTGATGATTAAGCTAAAAGAAGTCACATTTTGCAAAGTCTTGTTCATGGTCATAACTCCGTTTTTTCATATGGAACAAAAGGAAATCATGAGCATATCCTAAAAAATAATTTTATTCCGAATAATTAGGTACCACATGGGGTTCTTTTTTAAAGCATGTAATAAAATGATTTTATACGATTACTTACTGATAACATTAATTTATGAATACTATCATTATTAATGTATTCTGTGGAAATTTGCAGTTACATCTTTCAACTAATATCACTTTCAAAACAATGCAAAATGAAATGCGCAAATTCTAGACGCCACTGGATTGATCATCAACTTTGATTTTACCCAGTCTTGCCAAATTTGCTCCGTCCCTTCCTTGCGTCTCCGACCTCGAACCGCCTAAAAGTTGAGGATGTGTCGCAACCTTATAAATATAAACTAACCTTGATTATTTAGACATTTCTTACTTTTAACCAAACAACTGTGGTAAAACACGCGCGCGGAACCTCTGCAGTGACAGCAATGTTGCTACTGAATAGCAACATCACTTGTCTATAAATGAATACTCCGCAATTGTAAGCAAATGGTTGACTTTATTTATATTTTTAAAGTATATAATTCTGTATTATGAGCATTTGCTTATACTTTAAAGCAAAATTATTTACTTATAATTATATTTCTACTTCGTAAAGAATTTACTTCCAATTTTGTAAGTTTAAGCGTACATAGGCTTCCGTTTATTTATATAACCCAATTATCAATATTTTTAATAGAGGTTAACAAAAAAATATACAGGTGTGGAAAATCTTTATTCGCCCTTTGCAATTCCCCAAGTGGAAAAGAGAGTATTTGTGAATATACTGAATCACATAAGTTCGACTGAAACAGACGATGCGATGTTGTCGATGCAAACGTACTCCCCTATTAGGACACTGGCGCCGACGGTTTTCGTTTTGCGTATCAAGAACTTGCAGCGTTCGGGTATTGAACAGTGTTGCCAGAGACTTTTCTCGGGGATTTTTAATGACAAGGTAAAACGGGATTTTTAAAGTAAAAACGGGTATTTTTAACGATTTGGAAGGTAGTATACTCTGATAGCCATATAACGTCATTAACGTTGAATATGGCTATATTTTGAATTATTAGAATGGTGGTAAAAAACATTTTTAAAGGTACGTTTTGATCTTACTTTTATTGCATGATATTTACGTCAGATAAAAATTTTGGCTAGTGTAAACAATCAAAAATTTATATCAGACAACATTTTTGACCATTTACATTAGCTAGAATTTCTATCTGAGATAAATATCATGCAATTAATGTCAGTTGTAAACAAACCATTACTTTAACTTACTTTTTAATTAAAATTCTCGATTTTTAAGTAAACCTTTTTTTTTTGGTTCTCAATTTCTTTGGCGTAGAAAAAACATTTTTTGACAATTAAAAGGCGGCCCTCAAATGTGGCTTTAAATCACAGATATTTTTTCAGTATCCCAAAACAAAAGTGATTTTTGGAACCACGCGGGGGATTTTTATCGTAACCTACCTGGCCACACTGATGGTATTCAATTCAGTAGCATGGTAGACATGCATGGGGAGTGCAACTCCTGGTAAATTTTTTTGGTGCATTTTTTGCGTAAATATTAAATATTTGAGTAACCTAAAAAATAATAATTTAAATGCATTAAATCCTGAAAAGTTAGAAGCATAATTCTTTTTGCCATTTGGGTTTTAACAAAAAAAAGAAAAGAAGTAAATTTAAATAAAATATTCTCTAAAAAAATAAAAAGAACATAAAAGTATTTCTAACGGAAATGTTTATACATTGTGGAAAATCTTTTTAAAATCTGATGTTATTATGGTTCTGAAAGAGACCACAATTTTTAGCAAGACAATATTCCAATCTGTTATTAAATTCGGTTCTCTTTGGTTTTCAAGCATTTGAGATGATATGCTACCGGGTGGTGCAAGGCACCAGGGCGCAATACTGCAGGTCGGAATGTTTTAAAAAAGGCGGCAGTACCACAGACTTGTCGTTTCTTATTTAACGGAGGTGCAAGTGGCACCTCATCATTACACATGCACTTCCTACAATTTCGTTAACAGCCGATGGTATTTATAATAATTTCAAAAATTGTACTTTTCAACACTGCAAACCTCCTAATTATTTCTTCTGCTAAATTACCAGCATAGTACTACTTAATAATTTGTACTTTTTGTCAACGATATTGACCAAAACTTTTAAAAAATCTAAATTAAGCAGCATCAGCAGCAGCTTGCAACACAGCAAACGACTTGCCAGTAAAAATAAATTTTAAAGGATTCTAGTCGACTCCACTCCGAAAAAATCCCCGACGGTTTTCGTTCCGTCGTTTCCCCAAACCTAGTTCAAAAAGCCCTAAATTGATATTTTTATTTTTCCTGAAAGTCCTTAAATTTTAAAAATTAAATATAAATTATACAATTACATTCTAAAATCACCAAAAATGAAGTAAAAAAGGTTTAATAACATTTTTATTACTATTATTATTTTAATTTTACCCCGAAAGTTAAGGCAAGTCGGCAACCCTGACTCGACATCTAGGTACCGCAGACGCTCTCGTTTGGATTCCGTCTCCTGCTACGGCACGAAAGAGTGGGGCTGTAATTACGGTGGGCGGAAACATATTGGCGAAAAGAAGAGAGATTATTAAATCACATGAGTTCGACTGAAACAGAATGAGGTGTTTCCCCGCCCGTTCCCCTTGCTTTCTTCCCCACCACTGCGCCAACGCGCTCACTTTGTTTATGGCTGATCCATGTGGCTGATCGAGCTCGAGCACGCAGTCAGAGCACATGTAACCCAAGAGAGCAAAACCACTTCGCTTGGCGGGAAGAGTATCCTGCGCAGACAGGCCGCCATGTTTAAAACCCCAAAAGTAATCAGGGGTGGATTTTAATCGTATATACATTTGAAGTAACCCACGCAAAAATATTCCAAACTTACTATTTTTAAATTATAGTGGTCCTAAAATATTGGTACACATAAAATATAATTAGTAATGGCATTTACTAATTGTTTCTTTGAATTCAAAGGACCTATTTACCTAAAGTCGAAGTTTGATTGTGGGCGGGGCATTTTAGTACAGGTAGAACCGGCCGTCCCTGGTTTATAAGTGTCATTTCAAACTTCAATTGCACAGTCGTTTATCGTACGTTGTATGTAAACTTTTGTTTTTGAATTATTTGTGTGGATTATTGAGTTAAAATATATTAATATTTCCATTAAAAGTATTACTTTAACCATTTTACGGAATAAAATGGATAAACCATCGTGGATAAGCAGGTGTGCGGCGAAAAACTGCTACAATACAAGTTTAAAGACAAGTTCAAGTTTTTTTCGTTTTCCAAAGGATCTTGTACGGTAAGTTTAATATTTTTATAACAATGTTTATAGAAAATCATTTTTCACTGTATCAGTTAGAAAAATCATTCAACATAACATATATCTTTTGAAGGTGGGTTCTTGGTAAAAAAATAAATTTAATTTATAAACTTTGATTTTACCTTCACAAAATTTTAAAAATTATGCATAAGCCTTTTTAAGCGTTAATGCAACAGTAAATTAAATCAAAGTTTTTAGCATGAGCCTTCCTAAAATGTGTGCATTTTACTGAATTACACGTTACTTAAACATAATTGAATTATTTAAAATTTTTTGAACTGTTGGTAAATATATAGATATAAAATATCATTAAGTAAATACAAACAAAATTTAAAAAATGTTGAATTGCATGTCTTACCAAATTTTTCCAAAAAAGGTGTACCTATTGTTTCTTAGTTTAAAATTAAAAGGAAATAAACCGATGAAGTTTTATCAAGCAATACTTCAATTTAACAGGCCATAAATTGTGCAAAATTTTTAAAGATTAATAGGGTACGATTATATGCTTTCTTATTCTTAATTTTAATTCTTGGTCCTAATTTTTAACCAGTCAAATAATTATTCTGATATATTGACTGTTTTATGTTTTTTATTTGTTAAAATTGAGAATAAGAAACTGTATAACTGCTCTCTATTTTTATTATAAGTTTTAGAAAATAATAACTTTTAAGCTGTACAGAACGTAATCTGTAATTTTGAAAATGCATTTTTATTTTATTGTTTTAGTGCACAAAGTTGGGCAATAGCTTGTGGCCGTGAGGACCTCAAGGAAATTGGAGACTATAAAAATATAGGCTATGTTCGGCACATTTTGAACAGAAAATGTTCTTAAATGATTTAAGAAACAGGCTGCAGCCTAATGCCATTCCAACTATATTTCCATCATTAGAAGGGCCAAGCTGTGTGTACCTTGAACATTCGTATGCAACTTGTAGTCAAGATTTTGCTGATTCCTTTGGTAAGTTATGATTTAATTTTTTTATAAGGGTCAGTTTTTAATATTTATTTCAAGATTTGAATACAAAAAAGGCTTTGTGTAAGCTCAGACTAGTGAACTAAAGCCAACAACAGTAAGATAATTTCTTCTACATTATTTTTATTAGACATATATATATATATATATATATATATATATATATATATATATATATATATATATATATATATAAAAACATTTTTTTATCTTTATTTTAACACTTTTACAAATGCCATGTGGCTAAAATACCGAGATTTAGTTGTTTAAATAGCTTTAAAACCAAAAAGATATATTAAATTACCTTTATATTTCGGCAAGCTTTTTTTTTCTAAATATATAGGGTGTTTTATTTTGGGTCACTTGTCAATGATCATTTATCTGTAGTTAAACTGTGCCCATACTTTTGTTACTAATATTTATAATTTATTTCTAGAGAAAGCAGCAGCTCTCGAAGCAGTTGCTAACTAAGCTTGTGGCAATATCCCAGAAGATGTTTGCCGTGACCCCTTAAAGGAAATCAATATTATTCAGGATATTGTTATTAAGCAGCCTGGTAAGTACAATTTACATGGTTAAGTCCATTTTGTTAACTAGCATTTGATGTTCTACTACAAAAATAGTTACGTCAGGATTAGGATGTAATTATTAAGTAGTTTCCTCTTTGTGTTTAAGCAATCAAGATCAAATTGTAAATAGGTAAAGGTATTTAGTGATTCATATCATCTCTGTTAGGTCCAGACGTTATTTTTATAAGGAAAAGATGTTTAGGGTTAGAAATACATTTCAAATATACAAATTGGTTTATTTAAGAAAAAAAACCTTTTTTGACATATTTTCTGCGATAACGAACGTTTCTGTGACTTTTTGCTGTTTGCACTACTAAAACTTTCTTTATATATTACATTTCGATATAAGTATGTCTTAATGTACAAACTTAAATTCTGTTTGCACTTCTAAAACTTTCTTTATATATTACATTACGATATAAGTATGTCTCAATGTACAAACTTAAATTGTCACCCGTAACTCATAAAAAAATTAATAAAAAAAAGGTTTTCTTGGAAATAAACAAGTTTGCATATTTAAATGTTCTTTCTTTTCATTATAAGAATTTTTGATAATATGAAAAATAAGGGTACTTTGCTCTCGAGCAAAATTTATATTTTTATCTATCTCGTATATTACTGCAAAACATTAATATCTGATGATTGCATTTCAGGTTGTAGATCATGCAGAATTTTTATAAGAAATAACTTTTTTCTGTAAAATTAAAAATAAAAAGTTTTCCATTTGGTGCGAACTTACATAAGTAGACAGGCTGTATATATACCGATATATACTAAAGACAGTAACAATTTTTTTTTACCTGTAAAAAGTATCAATAAAATAGTTAATGCTAAAAACATGACCTTTCCATGCATTCCTTTATAAATATTTCATTTGCTATCATTTAGTAAACCTTAAAATACTGCTTTTTGTTCGTGGTTTCATCCTTGTGGCATTTGCTCTGTAATATAAAGTAGGATACACAAAATCTAAATAGCCTTTGCATTATTCTGATTTGTAACCTATATTACTCTAAAGTATTATCTAAATCCATTCAGTACTTTTACAGTAACAAACATATATTCATCATGTTAAACTTTCTACTTTTTTTTCAGATCACAATACTTTGGAGGTGGCCCATGAAGAGCCAGTACTTCAGAATGTAAAAACTTTTGAAAATTCTAAAGAAGATAATACTGCAGTCAAAACTTCAAGAGGTAAATATCATAGGGCTACATGCAAATATGCTCTCCATAACACAATAAGAAACGTGCCTTTTAAAAAAGCCACACAAAATATTGTATATGGGGTTTTCATTTTGTGCATAATTGGGCGATAGCTTACTGGTTTAGTTAGATGAAAAAAATTAGATACAAAAATTTTAGGAAAAAACATGGAATTTGTAATAACATATCGGTTTTGTACAGGGTGTCCTAAAAAAGTGTTAGGGGAAAAATAATAAATTACTAAATGTAACCCTATATAGGGTGTTCCTTAAATACATCCTAATATTTAAGGGGGTGATTCTTGGACTCATTTGAAGAAAAAACTTTTTATGGAAATATGCCCGTTTAATTTTTGAGATACAGGGTGTTAACATTTTCAGAAACCAAAAATTTCAAAAACACATATTTTAGTAAAAACTGTTATACTGGATATAAACCTTCTTAAATAAGTATTTATTATTTTTGTTACATAATTGCTAATAAAAATTACAAAACCTAATTTTTAAAAGAAAAAGATCCCGCAATGCTTCTTTTATGGTCTAAAAATATGCAATTAAGTGAATTTTATTTTTTCTCTTAAACTTTTTTATTGTACTGTAAAATTATACAGATATTATTACAAGATACAGAAAAAATTAGGAGACATAAAAGCTGTATTTTTGCTACATCAGGCCTAAAAATATTTTATATGCCAATTCGCTATAATTTTACTAAGATCTGTTAGTCCCTTAGAAGTCCTTTCCCACTTTCGGTACGCTAAATAGTCACTAATACATATTATATAGCATGTCTTCGGAAGTTCTTACCAAATAGGAAACCTTTTAATTATTAACTTTACGAAAAAATGTGGCTCTTCCTAAAAGGACCTGCTTGATAAAAAAATACATTTACACAAAAATATTTGCATGTTGGATATACAGGGCCTAAAAAAAATTGTTTCCAAGTTAAGATATAGGTTATTTCCTAATTACAGTACGAAACTTTAAAGGGTAATTTCTTATGTCATTTCATAAAAAATCCCCATAAAAATATGTCCGGAGTTGCTTCTGTTTCTGAGATACAGGGCGTTTATTCTTTTTAGAAGGTTGTTTTTTTTTATAAATATCTTAAATACTAAGCCAGATACAAAAAAAATACGATACTAAAAAGTTGTATTTATAGTTGCTTTATAGGAAAAAAACCCATTAAAAGTCAGTGGCGTACATTTTCCTCTCAATAATATTGGCTGTTCTGCCCACTGAGACGCTACTGGACCCAATAAAGTCAATCTAGTTAGATCTTTAGAAATAAACAAACTTACCAAATTTCTACCAAATCGGATTCATTTAAGTATTTAAGATATTTATAAAATATTTTTTTCACAACTTTAACGCCCTGTACCTTAGAAACGAAGCAACTCCGGACCTATGTTTATAGGAAGTTTTCTTTATAAAATGATATGACAAATCTCCCTTTAAAGTTTCGTGCCGTAGTTAGGAAGTACCCTGTATATTAGTTTGGAAACAAGTCTTTTTTTTATCTCACTCTGTACATCCAACATACAATTATTTTTTAAAAATGTATTTTCTTATCAAGCAGGACTTTTATGAGGAGGCATTTTTTCGTTAAGTTAATAATGCTGTATAAGCATAAAAATATATAACTTAATACATTATTTTTTTCTAGATATGTCAGTGTCTCCCATTACAGTCCCAGTACAACCTGATCTTTTATCTCCTCGACATCAACACAAACCCCTCCGGTTCTATCGTCTGGAACACCAAGAAAGAGAACCCTCAGATTGGCCAATAAACAGTTGCAAAGTAAAGTATGCCGTCTTGAACAGAAGGTTAGCCAACTACAAGAAGAACTTGCTAGAGTGAGACAACATGAATTAGGCAATATTTCTTTGGAAGAATATCAAAGGTGCACCTATAAGTTTTGCAGTTCACCAGAGTTGGCAAAGTTTATCAATATTCAAGTGTCACAAAGTGCGAAAAGAGAAAAGGACATAGATTTTCTTCGGAGTTTAAAACTGAATGCCTTGCTATGTATTTTATGGGGCCAAAGCTTTATAAAAAGATGACTAAAAAGTTCCATCTACCTTCTTATACGAGTTTAATGAGACATACGAAAAATGTAAAAATAACTCCAGGCATATCTGAAGACTTACTTAAAGTTTTAAAAATGAAAGTGCAAACTTATTCACAATTAGATAAGTTTTGTGTACTTTCATTTGATGAGATGGCAATTAAGTCCAATCTGTTTTATAATATAGGTGGAGATGAAGTCATAGGCTTAGAAAATTATGGAGAGGGAATTAAGCAGTTTCAACCAGCGGAAAATGCTACTGCTCTTATGCTGAAAGGTATCTATACTAAATGGAAGCAGCCTCTTTCATTTTATCTTCACCATTCTACTTGTCCACCACAGAAGCTTAAAGACATTGTATTAGAAGCCATAGAGAAAGTTAATGAATGTGGTTTAAGTATTTGTGTAGTTGCTAGTGACCTTGGCCCAAATAATTGGCAAATGGCAACAAAAGAATTAAATGTGACACCAGAGAAACCATATTTTTATGTGAATGAGAAAAAGGTTGTTTATATGTTTGATTCTCCTCATTTAATTAAGCTTACGAGAAACAACCTAATGAAAAACCAGTTTTTGTTTGACGATAAAAAGGCCAGTTGGGAGCATATTAGCAAGATGTACCAATGTGACACTCAATATACTAAACGAGTAGCTCCAAAATTAACAGATGCACATATTCGTCCTAATAACTTTGAACTCATGAAAGTCAAATTTGCAACACAAGTTCTAAGCAACACAGTATCCACTGCAATTAATTTATATTTACAATTTGGCTTTTTACCTGCTGAGTCCTTCATAACATCAGAGGTAATTGAGAGGTTTGATAAACTTTTTGATATGCTTAACTCGTCGTCAACTTTGAGCAAGAAAAAATTTAATAAACCCTATAGAGGACTGAAATATCAAAGAGATTTTTTGAAAGATTGCGACCAGTTTTTAAAAGAATTAAAAATAATTAATTCAAATAATATTGATATTTCTAAAAGAGTGAAATTTATTAGAGGTTGGAGAATTACAATATCTGGTCTACAAGAGCTTTGGGCTACATTAAAAACAGCTGGTTTTGAATATCTGACAACCAGACGACTAAATCAAGATTCTCTAGAAAATTTTTTGGACAAATTCGACAACAAAATGGAAATTGTGTTAATCCCACACCAATTCAA